>JAJOOR010006407.1:0-67707 GCA_036250505.1 Solanum acaule
TTCATTGAGTTATTTTGCTAATGGTAAGAGCTTGTGTTGGTTCTTGGAGTCAAAACTAGAGGAACAAATTAAGAGGCTGCACAATGTAGTTGGAAATGCAATTGTGGATGATCATTATATTGTTGTTGGCACTGGATCAAGCCAGCTTGTGCAGGCTGCCCTTTATGCTCTTTCTCCATCTGATCAACTTGAACCAATCAGTGTAGTTTCAGCTACACCTTTTTATTCGGTACACGTTTATACGATATATTTTTATTTAAATTGTAAAGGATATGCTATGCTCAATTAAATTAGCAGTCTGAAGTTATGGTTCTTGGTACATGTTAGATCTATTAAATATAACTTTCTTTTTTCCTTTGCTGGATTTTAAATTCGAAATTTCAGGAGTCACAATCAATTTCAGTAATCACTAGGTCACACCCTTAAATACAAAACATGAATCATAGTTCTTGGAACACATTTTGTGACTAAATAAGTCAAATTGAAAAGTGACATTTTTCGATCAATTATTAATGGTTTTTGTCTTTTTGCAGGCATATCCTGATGTGACTGATTTTGTGAGGTCAGGACTACACAAATGGGTAGGAGATGCAAAAACTTTTGAGAAATATGGACCTTATATTGAGTTGATTACATCTCCAAATAATCCTGATGGGGTTATTAGAGAGCCTGTAGTTAATGGAGATCAAGGGAAATTAATCTTCGATTTAGCTTATTATTGGCCACAATATACTGCTATTACCTTACCTGCCAACCATGATGTTATGCTCTTTACTATTTCCAAATGCACTGGCTATGCTGGTTCCAGAATTGGGTATGTTTTTCAAACATTAATTTCAAGTTAAATCACAATCACAAAATTAGAACATATTTCAATTTATCACTTATTATAATTTTATTTGCATGTAGTTGGGCACTTGTTAAGGACAAAGAGGTGGCAAGGAATATGACAAAGTTCATCGAGATTAGTACAATTGGTGTATCAAAAGAAGCTCAACTTAGAGCTGCTAAAATTCTTGAAGTGGTCTCTAATAGCTGTTTGGAATTCACATTGGAAAATTTCTTTGAATATAGTCAGTCTCTTATAACTGATAGATGGCAGAGGTTAAGACAAGTTGTTATGGACAATGACCTTTTTGTCATCCAAAATTACCCTCCTCAGTATTGCCTTTTTACCAAAGACTTGTGTGAATCACACCCTGGTAATCACAAAAATATTACAACGTAACATTTTCATTTTAGTTTATTTAAAAAACTATGTAACCTCATATACTTGAAATTTCTTTACTTTTTAAACTATATTATCGATATATATTTGAAAAGGTTTTCTTTCTTTTGAATTTGAAATTCATATTGTTTTATTGAAACAGCTTTTGCATGGCTAATTTGCAAAGGGGGTGAAGAAGAGGATTGTGAGAAGCTTCTTAAAGAACACAAGATTCAAACAAGGAGTGGAAGAAGATTTGGAAGTGATTCAAGAAATGTTAGGATAAGTATGCTGAGTAGAGATGAAGACTTCAATATTTTTCTGAAGAGGCTTATGGTTATTCAAGGATCTACAAATCGAACATAAGACATTTATGCATGAAATATTACATAGAGACATTATATGTGTTGAAGAGTAGAATAATTTTCCTTATTGATAGAACTTCATTGATTAATGCCAAAAAGTGAATTGTTCTATTGATTTTTATGATATTAGATGCGAAATGTCTATTCTTCAATTAATTGAAGTGTGTGTTAAAGTATGCTATATTTGAATTACTTTTAGAATTGTATTAATGTCTAATATGAAGTAACAATACATACTCAACATAATATATTGATAATTAAGTAATGTATCTAATTAAAGATTACATGTATTTAATCAGATATCGTAAGAATCAAAATTAAAATTAATTTATATATAGAAGAAAAGGAAAAAGAAAAACCATTGGTGTGAACAAATGAAAGAGAGATAGAAACCCCACTCTTTCATAACAACATTACAAACAATGCTTTTATAGATATCTAAAGATATTTCTAGACTAATACCTTATAAATGATTTCACACACAATATTACCTTAATAACAAAAAAAAAAACTAAAGGCATGCATAGTCAGGCTAAGGTGTAACAACTTGAATAAGGTTAACACATATGGCTATAGTTAATACTCATATCAATAGATAATCAAGTCACACAACACAATAAATCTAGCCAATGCAATGCAATAAGATGATGAAATGATGTGGTTGAATCAAGGTCATCGCAGAACCTATTGTATACCGCCTTGCCAAGCTTTAACTTCCCGAAAAATACCCAAGGGGGACTCAATGTCCATATTACAATCTTAAAATCTCAATATCTCATCAACTTGTCACCTATCTAGTGGTTGATGATAAATGTAAGGTGTCTCATTTTCTTTTTAAAATAAATATCTTTTCTCCACTTTCTCATATTTCCATGAACAATGATATGTCAAATAAGGATGAATGCATCATTACACATACAACACAAATGCATAATTAATTCATCGAAGATTTTAAATCTCTAACCGACTCTCGGAATTAAAAGGGCCAAAATCACCAAAAACACATCCGATTGCATCGGAGACCTCACCTACCATTCCCACAACACAAACTAAGAATGATAATGCTATGGGGAAGGGAAAAATGGTCATTTCCTAATTAAAACATATGAAATAGGATACTACATGAGCCTATAGCCATTTTGGATAGGCAGGTAAAAAAGATTAGTAGTATTAAAAGTGAATTTTAGTATATTTAGTAGTATCGAGTGTCTCATTCTCGAAATATGGAAATTGGTCTAAGAGAGTTGTGGGTTTCATATTCAGAGTCTTTTTTGAGAATTGGGGCGGGGTTGAAAATTTGTGAGATTTTAATCTTTGGATTGTGTTTGGTCAACATTCGAGGTTTGGATATTCGGATCAGAACTGTGAGAGTTCCATTGGACTCGAGGGATGATTTTAGGCCTATGTGAGGTCTTGGTTGAGTTTTCAGAGGTTCCGAGCTTTATTTAACCTTTTCAGGCGTTATGTTCTTTTCTTGAGACTCCCACGAGTTTTAGGTCAAGGATACCTTAGCTTCTTGTTTCGATGGTTCCCTTGAGTTTGGAATGCCGAGTTTAATTGGATTTCATATGTGATTTGTATGTATGGGGTTTTGAGTGAATCCCAAGGGTCCTTTTGGTGATTTTGATCGGGTTGAATATTGCTATTTTCTTCTATGCCCCGTTTTAACAAAGGGTCATCGCTTTCACAACCTTCGTGATAGAGAGAGTTGGCTCGCATCCGCGAAGGGGCACGTAGTCTTACCAACACATTCGCAATGAAATTTTTGTGATCGCGACCTTCACGTTAGTGAGGACTGGTTCACGAAAGCGAAGGCCAGGTTTTCTGGGGTTCACTTTTGCGAGCAAGATGTGGCTTTTGCGATATCAAAGTCCCTTTTGGGCTTGTCATTTCGGGGATTTACCCCTATTTTGAATTTCGGAGAACCCTAGAGGTGATTTTGAAGTGATTTCTTGTGCTAAATCATTAGGGTAAGCCTTTTTGAAAGAGAGATAGAAACTCCACTCTTTCATAACAACATTACAAACAATGCTTTTATAGATATCTAAAGATATCTATAGAGTAATACCTTATAAATGATTTCACACACAATATGACCTTAATAACAAAAAGAAAAAACAAAAGGCATGCCTAGTTAGGCTAAGGTGTAACAACTTGAATAAGGTTAACACATAAGGCTATAGTTAATACTCATATCAACAGATAATCAAGTCACACAACACAATAAATCTAGCCAATGCAATGCAATAAGATGATGAAATGATGTGGTTGAATCAAGGTCATCGAAGAACCTATAGACCACCTAGCCAAGCTTTAACTTCCCGAAAAAGGCCCAAGGGGGACTCACAGACCATACTACAATCTAAAAATCTCAATATCTCATCAACTTGTCACCGATCTCGTGGTCAATGATAAATGTAAGGTATCTCATTTTCTTTTTAAAAGAAATAGCTTTTCTCCACTTTTTCATATTTCCATGAACAATGATATGTCAAATGAGGATGAATGCATCATAACACATACAACACAAATGCATAATCAATTCATCGAAGATTTTTAATCTCTAACCGACGCTCGGAATTAAAATTGTTGACCAAAGTCAACTATACTAATAATTCTCAACTCAAAAGGGCAAAATCACCAAAAACACATCCAATTGCATCGGAGATCACACCTACCATTCCCACAATACAAACTAAGCATGATAACGCTATGAGGAAGGGAAAAATGGTCATTTCCTAATAAAAACATAAGAAATAGGACACTACATGAGCATATAGCCATTTTGGATAGGCAAGTAAAAAAGATTAGGAAAAAATATTGTTTAAGTGAAGTTGCAATGGAAGCAATGTTTAGTTGGTGAGGCGACCTGGTAGACAAAGTCTGATATGCATGCTACATATCCTAAATTTATTTAGGCTCCAAGTACTTTCTTTTTCTTTATGATCGAGGATGAGCATGGTTTTTAGTGGTGGATAATGCAATAACCCGGTTGGTCATTTTTAGAAATTTTTTTAAAATTATATTTTTTCCCTCCCGATATCAGCCCCGAGTCTTTTCTGAATGAGTTTTGAAAGTTGGTTTCAAACTTTGTGTGTAAGTTGTGAATATTGTAAGTTCTTCGGTTTTTAAAGGGTAAAGTGATTAAATGTGATTTTTAGCATATTTTGTAGTTTCGAGTGTCTCAGTCTCAGATTATGGAAATTGGTCTAAGAGAGTTGTGGGTTTCATATTCAGAGTCTTTTTGAGGATTGGGGGTTGAAATTTATAAAATTTTAACCTTTGGATTGACTCTAGTCAACATTCGAGGTTCGGATATTTAGATCAGAATTGTGAGAGTTCCATTGGATTCGAGGGATGATTTTAGGCCTAAGTGAGGTCTGGTTGAGTTTTCAGATGTTCCGAGCTTGATTTGATCTTTTCAGGTGTTATGTTCTTTTTCTTGTGACTCCCACGAGTTTTAGGTCAAGGATACCTCAGATTTATGGTTCGATGGTTCCATTGAGTTTGGAATGCCCAGTTTAATCGGATTGCATATGTGATGTGTATGTACGGGGTTTGGAGTGAATCCCAAGGGTCCTTTTGGTGATTTTGAGCTGGTTGAATTTTGCTATTTTCTTCTTTGCCCTGATTTCACGAAGGGTCATCGCTTTCACAACCTTCGTGATAGAGAGAGTTGGTTCGCATCCGCAAAGGGGCAGGTAGTCTTACCAACGCATTCACAATAAATTGTTTCTGATCATGACCTTCACGTTAGCGAGTAATGGTTCGCGAATGCAAAGGCCAGGTTTTTTGGCCTTACCGATTTAATGTGACTGATTGGATTAAGCAACACCCTGGTGGGGATATCCCTTTACTTAATCTTAAGGGACAAGAGGCAACTGATCCAGGTACTTCTGGGAAACATCTTAATAACCTCTTTACTGGTTACTATTTAGAAGATTCTCAGGTTTCTGAGGTATCAAGGGATTATAGAAAGGTTTGTGTTGACTTTGCTAAAGTTGGATTGTTTAAGAGAAAGGGTCATGGGGTTATGTATTTATTCTGTTTTATTGGGGTTTTATTTTTCTTGACTTTCTATGCTGTAATTTTAGTGATAATATCTTGATTCATATGCTTTTTGGAGCATCGTTGGGGTTAACTTGGATGCAGATTTCTTACTTGGGTCGTGATTCTAGTCATTACTTGATTATGACAAATAAGGGGTTCAATAAAATGATACAAATTATGTCAGAGAAACGTCTTTCTGGGATTCACATTATTTGGTGGAAAGGACTCATACTGCTCATTATGTGGCTTGTAATAGCCTGGATTATGATCCTGATCTTCAACATTACTCATAATACATTACATTCTTTTTCCATTGCTTTTATAATGATTTGAGTTGAGTTAAGGTGAGTATGTCTTCCCTTTCTATCAATTCAACTATAATTACTTTTGTTTCAATTTTCCCCTTAAATGCTCCAACATTCAATGTAGTGATGTCATTCGACATGCATCTTTTCATGATGCAAATACAGGTGGTCAGGGTCATCAACAGACGTTTTGTTGGTCCAATTGCATTCCAGATAGCTTTAGTGAGCCTCCTTGCTTTCTGGAGGGCATCACATTATGGGTTTTTTCTTGTTAGGTTGTCGGGGGTCTTTTCCGAACATCCATCATATTATTTAGAGCCTTAACAAACAGTAGTACTTATAGTCTTTTTCCCATTTCCCTTGTTGATGTTTTAAAGCCTTGTAGTTGAATAGTTATGTTTATTTGAGTAGTTAGGACAATTTGAGTTAAAGTACTTTATTAATGAGATCTCCTGTGTTAATAACTAAATTTGAGTTCCTATGTTTCTGAGTAAGTCTTCCACTGAGTATTAAGCCACGCCAAGGGTTTGCTTGGGGACCAGCGATAGTTCTAGAGTGCCGGTCACGTCTAGGGCGAGGCTCGAAGCGTGAAAAACTTGGTATTAGAGTACAGAGTTCAAGAGTCCTTAGGTGTCTATGAAGCCATGCCTTTGGATTCCTATCGGTGTGAAGCGCTTCATCTATAATTAAGAGGCTACAACATTTAAGAAACATTTCACTTCTTCTTACCATTTTTCGTGCGATAGAGTTCAACTCTATAAAAGTTTCTTCTAATCCATGCTTGTGTGTATATTTTCATTATATGCCTCCAAAAAGAGTTGTTAGAGGATGTCCTACAAGGAGAAATGTTGATCCTTAAGATCAAGATGTACCCAATGCACTAGAAGTGCAACCCCCTTAAGGTTAAGTCACAAATGTTGAGTTCCATGATGCTATAAGGATGTTGACTCAAGTTGTGGCCAATCAAGTTGGTCAACAAAGAGTGGTTTGTCAGGATATGGCTGATACATCCAGGATCTATGAGTTCTTGAGAATGAATCCTCTATAATTCACAGGGTCAAATGCCATTGAGGATTCAGAGAACTTTGTGGATTTTGAAGTGATGCGGATTATTGATGTTGAGCGTGTAGAGTTAGCTGCTTACCAATGCAAGGGTGTTTCTATGATTTGGTATGATCAGTGGAAGAAGAGCAGGGCTGAAGGAGCACCACTTTTTAGTTGGGCGGTGTTTGAAAGTGCCTTCTTGGGGAGCTTCTTTCCCCGCTAACTAAGGTAAGCAAAGTTAAGAAAAATGCTGAATCTTAAACATGAATCCATGAGTGTGAATGAGTAAAGCCTCAAGTTCACTCAGTTGTCCGTTATGCTCCAGATATGGTGGCTGATATGAGAAGCATGATGTGTCTATTTATGTGTGGACTATCCCTCTTGTCAAGAAAAGAGGGTAAGGGTGTTATGTTGATAGGGGAAATGGACATAGAAAGGCTTATGAGCCATGTGTAACATGTTGAGGAAGATAAGCTGAAAGATAGGGAAGAGTTCCATAACAAGAAGGCTAAGACAACAACTAATGAGTGCAGACAGCAGATGACCGGGAATGTGAATTTTTCATCGTCCCAACAAAGGCAACTGGGCCTGCACCATTATCTACTAGTGCACCTTCACCAAAGAATAAAGGTGAGTTCAAGAATAAGAATTCACAAAACTTCAGGGCTTGACCTACTTAATCTTAGGGTAGTGTGGCACAAGGGGCCAACTTGACTCCTACATGTGCTAAGCGTGGTAGAAACCACACATGAGAGTGTTATGATGGCTCTAATGTCTGCTTCAAGTGTGGTCAGACATGTCACTTCATGAGAGAGTTCCCTAATAATAGGCAGGGTAATGGTAATGGGGGAAATTTACCATAATCTTCTTCAGCGGCTCCGGCAGATAGAGCTACACCTTGAGGAGCTACTTCAGGGATCGGCGAAGGAGTAAACCGTGTGTATGCTATCAGCAGACGACAAGAGAAGGAGAATTCACCAAATGTTGTCACTAGTATGATCAAAATCGTTACTTTTGATATGTATGCATTACTTGATCCAGGTGCGAGTCTAAATTTTGTGACTTTGTATATTGCTATGATGTTTGATATTCTTCCCGAATGATTTCTTGAGCCCTTCAGTATTTCTACACCTGTTGGTGAGTCTATTATAACTGAGAGAGTTTATCGTGATTGTGTCATCTATGTCAATCACAAAGACACAATGGCTAACTTAGTTGAGCCAGACATGGTGGAACTTAACGTTATTCTAGGTATGGATTGGCTTTATGCTTGTTATGCCTCAGTTGATTGTAGAACTCGAGTAGTCAAGTTTTTGTTTCCTAATAAGCGTGTTATAGAGTGGAGGAGTAGTTCAACAATGCCTAAGGGTCGTTTCATTTCGTACCATATGGCTAGAAAGCTAGTCTCTAAGGGGGGTATCTACCAATTAGTCAGAGTTAATGACTTTAGTGTTGAGACACCACCTATTCAGTCGGTTCTAGTTATGAGTGAGTTTCTAGAGGTCTTTCCAGATGATGTTGACTGAGTCCGACCTGAGAGGTAAATAGACTTCGATATAGACATTATTCCTCATACTCGACCTATCTCTATTCCGCCATATAGAATAGCTCTAGCCGAGTTAAAAGAGCAGTTGAAAGATCTACTTGATAAAGGTTTTATTTGACCTAGTGTCTCACATTTGGGCTCATCGATCTTATTTGTGAGGAAGAAATATGGTTCTCTTAGGATATGTATTGATTACCGCCAATTGAACAAGATCACTATAAAGAATTAATATCCTATTCTGAGAATGGATGATCTTTTTGACCAACTTCAGGGTGCCACTTGCTTTTCTAAGATAGACCTTAGATCTGGCTATCATTAGTTAAGAGTAAGGGAAAGTCACATCCCTAAGACAACATTCAGGACCGTTATAGTCATTATGAGTTTCTTGTTATGTCTTTTTGTTTGACTAATGCTCCTACAACTTTCATGGACCTTATAAACAGACTGTTTAAGCCATATTTTGACATGTTTGTTATTGTGTTTATTGATGACATTATGACCTATTTGAGGAGTGAGAAGGATCATGTTATTCATCTTAGGGTAGTCCTCCAAACTCTCAAAGATAAGGAGTTGAATGACAAATTTTCTAAGTGTGAGTTTTATCTTAAGGTTGTGGCGTTCTTAGGCCACATTGTTTCTGGTGAAGGGATTCGAGTTGACAGTGAGAGGATTGAAACAGTGCAGAATTGGTCCAGACCCACATCTCTAACTGATATAAAGAGTTTCTTGGGATCGGCTGGTTATTATAGATGGTTTGTCGAGGGTTTTTAATCCCCATTGGCAAAGTGGACTCATAAGACAATAAAGTTTCAATGGTCTGAAGCTTGTGAGAAAAGCTTTTAGGAATTCAAAACCCAGTTAAGTACTACCCCAGTGCTGACCTAACCAGATGGTACAGAAGGCTTTGTTGTGTATTGTGATGCATCCAGAGTTGGGCTTCATTGTGTTTTGATGCAGAACGGTAAGGTTATAGCCTATGTCTCCAGACAACTTAAGGTTCACGAGAAGAATTACCCAACTTATGATCTCGAGTTTTCTATTGTAGTATTTGCTTTGAAAATATGGTGTCACTATCTCTATGGTGTTCATGTGGCTGTGTTCACCGATCACAAGAGTCTTCAGTATGTTTTCAGCCAGAAAGAGCATAATCTTAGACAAATGAGGTGGTTAGAGTTACTCAAAGACTACGACATGAGTATCTTTGTAACACCACGGATCCGAAAGAGGGTAACTAACACTTTAGAAAAGCTGTAGGTGGCAACCCACGAGGGCCACCCATGCTCCATGGATGGGACCACGGACCATAGGTGTGGTCCGTGGATGGCACTGCCTAAGTAAGTCACGAAGGCCAGAACCACGACTTTACCAATAGACTGTTGGTCAGACCACGGTCCGTGGTTAGAGTCTCGTAATTCGATGGCCGAAATTCACTTTCTGACCTCAATCGACGGGCGTGCAGGACGGACCGTTGGTTTGACCACGGTCTGTCGACTAGGGTCTGTGGGTCGTGATCTGGCAGTTATGTTCAGGGGTTGTTGGGTTTTTTCCTAATTAATTTATCTCTATATTACGTCGTTTTACCCTTCAAGAAGACCCTTATATAAGTATTTTAACCCCAAATTTCCCAATAGAAATCATTCTCTCAAATTGATTTCACGTATCAGGACACTTCATCCTATACTAAGTGCCAACGATCGTGAGTAGTAATATAACCGAACTAAGTGAGTTGGGGTTGAGTCCCAAGGGAGTGGTTCGTAATTGAGAATCAATAGGCAAGTAAAAATACGCTCTAGTCAATCATAGCTAAAAACATTTACAAAGAAAAACATCATTCAAGTTTGGGGTGACACAAATGTCAAATATCAAATATCAAAGGGGGATTTGTATTCAATAATCAACTAAAACAACAAATAACACAAAAATACGATTGTGGAGATGGGATTCTTGGGATGTGATTGGATTATGGGCCAAGGTAAACAACCGGGTAATTGCCATTAATAGTAAACAAATGCAAACCAGTGAATAAGCTAGACTTTAGTGTGGATAAACTTTCTCTCGAACAATTTACCCCGAATCAAATTTGTTTCTCTCGAACACCAATAAGCAACAATGAAGCACAACCTTCGCTTTAGTCCATTCACTCTCTCAAGCTGAATGTGTGGAAAAAGGTTTAGGATTTACTCTCTCGAGCTGAACCCATGACAACCCAATAGCCACAGACCATCGATTCAGTAATTTTGGTTTTAAAACCTCTCTCTCCAGCAAGCCAAAAACACAAAGTTAAGATTGTATTTGCAACTATAACCTATTAAATTCAACCACGATTACTGAACAAAATCACTTTTGAACAGCAAATAAACTATCAATTAACAATTCCTAGCAGTTAAATCAACCCATAATCACATAATCACACCCCAAGAATTGGGGTTTTAGCTAGACATCATAAAAAGGTAAAAATCGTTACCAAGTTGTGTTTCCATCAACTGGGTAGGATAGATATTGTCTTTAGAAAGGTCTAAGATGAAGAATCTTCAAGACCCACTTCCAATTTCTTAGAAATGGAAATATTCAAATCTTCAAAGCTAAGGAAATATTGTCTCTCTATTCAGTTCTAAGCTCTAGACTTCAAAAACTGAATAATAATATAATTCAACAAAAAATCAGATATTACGCTAAAAGTTTAAGTAAGTATTTATAGTTGTCAAAAAGTGTGTTGCGAAGGACCATTCGGCGCAATTAGTTGGGATAGCCGATCCACTCGGTGATCCGCCCTTTGGTCATTTTCATCGCCGTTCTGCTTTTGTCTTCAGCATCCTTAAGGTTTTGAAACTTTGGGCGATATGGCACTGCATAGCAGAACCGTTCGGCGACTCGCCTATTGCTCCTTTCTCTCGCTAACTACATTTTCTCCTTCAAAGGCTTGGCACTCTAGAACATTAGGCGAGACCCTAGCTGTTTGGCAACTCGCCTAATGGTTTAGGTGATCCTCAGGCCTTCTTTCCTTTGTTCTTTCAGCTGCCTTGTTCCTTTTTGCTCAATAGTGTCTATGTTTTGTCCCTCAATCCAAATACCTAAAATTCAAGGATTTACATCAGTTATTGGCACAAAATATGTATTTGAAAACACTAAATCTATTCAAATAATGCCCTAAATGAGTCCAAATTGTGGACTCATCAACACCCCCAAGTTAAACTTTCGTTTGTCCTCAAGTAAAACTCAAGTTCAGCAGTTCAAAAAGGATATCTCAAATAGTGCTACACAAGACTCAATCATGAATGCACACAAAAATACTCAACTTACTCATGCAAGGATTAATTGTGCACTAAAAGAGTAAAGTTGTTACTCACCAATATCAAAGTATCTCAACCTCATAATACTTGCTTCAAATGCAAGTTCAAGCTCAACAAAGGTACTCAAATGCTCTCACACAATGAATGATTCCATATTCACACACAATGGTTCAACAATTTAAAGTTCCGGAATCAAATGCAACGCTCACACTCATAAAGATGAACATACTGTATGACTTCACCCATAGGTTTACCCGTATTTTCCAATCAACACTTGCTTCAGTTCACTCAAGATCAAAACGGTCTTTTCAAGGCTTGTAACTGGGCTTAGTGCAAATGTATGGTCATTTAGGCTCAATGGCTATAGTCCTCATGAAATGTGGTGTGAACAAAACTTCCTTTCATTTTCTTCCTCATTTTTATTCGTGCTCACAAGTCATCCCATTATTCACTTTCCATGGATTGTTGGAAACCCCATTTCTTTTGCATTTTCACACTTTATTCCACAACTTTTTCTTTTTCATTTCTTTTTCATTCTTTTCTTCTTTTTTCTCTCTTTTTTTTTATATGGAGGGGTTCCATTTTTTTCAAAACATGGGCAAAAGAGACTTCTTTGCATTTTCTTGATTCACCTTTTCTCTTTACCGCACCACCAAGTTAGGCTTTTGGCCTAAGTTGGCTATTCAAACAGACCACAAATCATGAGGATTATGGGTATTGGATTAAGAAGGGTCATAATGTCATCAAGTTTCTTCCAAGGAAATGTGAAGGCTCAAGGGGTGCTCAAGCGGGATTCACGCACTCACAAGGTAGGCCACAAAAGAGGTATAATGTCATAAAGTAGGCCACAACGAGATGCAAAGAGTTTACATATTATCTATGCAACATCATTTGGCCTTATCGTAGCTACACATTTATTTTTGTTCGATTATGACCACTATTCAAGTCATAGATATTGATCAAAACCGATACTCAAATTTGCAAAACAACAGCCACATTCAACACAAACAAGAGGTGGCAACATTTTTTGGAAGTGTCAAAAATCATTTACAATTTAAAACACAGAGCCACAAGCTCAAACATTTCACAAAAAGCAGTGTAAAAACACAATTATGGATAGAAAACTCAAATATATTAACAAAACCAATAAGTCATATAAGATCACACAAAAGGCGGGCCTCACCCCACCACAAATAAAATCATTTGTCCACAAATAAAATCATTTGACAAAAATATCCAAAATTTAAAATAAAGTAAGACAGAGAGGGAGGTAAAGAGGGGATCCTGTCTACACAATCGCTCCATCTGTCTGGACATCAATGCCCGGTGCATCAGTGCCCGGAGTCACCTCAGAAGGAACAGCAGTACCAGACCCACTAGGAGCTGCTGTAGACGTCTCGGTCAGCGATGACTGGATTACCGACTGCATAATCGTCTCTTTAAAATCTGGCAAGCCTCCATATATTCTCTCCTCCAGTATCTCTATCTGCTCCTCGTCGGTCTCAGCATCCGACTCATTAACTGCTGCCTCATCCCTGTGTACATTTCCGGTGGTAATCGAAGGAATCTCTGAAGTCTTAGGAGCGTCCAAATCATCTGCAGCCTCCAGTAATGAAGTTAAGTCAGTAGACTTCAGATAGTCTACGTCCTTCCTCAGGTCTTCTACCTCAGCTTTCCAAACCGAAACCTTAGCGGTCTCCCCTTGCCTGCTCTTACAAGCCTCGACTCTCGTGGTGAGAGTTTAAATGGAAGCCTGAAGGGGGGTCAGTGCAGCTAAAATGGCATCCTCAATCATAAAAGGAACATCTCTCTCAAGTCTGGTAGCCCTCACGTCAGCTGAATTGGATAGATGCCCCATCTTCAGGATTATCGCTTGAGTAATTTTGGTCTACTGGGAGTAAGAGGATGTGCCTTGAGCATGTGAAGAAGAGGTAGGAGCAAAAGTTCCTGAAGGCCCGGAGGCCGGAGTAGCCAGAGAGGCTTCTACAGGTATGGAATCAACATCAACCTCTGGAGAAGTATCTATTGAGTTGCTCTCCTCCTATCAGCGTCATCAAGATTGTACTCGGCCTCAATACGCCAGATGTCAGTAAAGGAGGAAGGTGTCACCTCAATATCTCTTATGTCATCTTGGGACACTCCAGCACGTTGACAAAACTCATTGATCAGGACCGGTAATGGCAAGGAAGTCTGTCTCTGCTTGTCCCTTATGTCCATCTCCTACTCAATGATAAGTCCTAGGTCAATGCGCCTCTTGGAGATGATAGACCCCAGGCATGCCACCTTAGGATGATAGAGGACAGACTTATTCTGGGATGGCATAATGGTGCTGTTGATAATGCCAAACCAGAATCGGACATCAACACTCAAGTCCCTCTTCTCAATAGGGACTCCCGCCTCGATCCACCTCGGGGTGGTATCGGAAATCTAAGGTGCTAGCCATCCCTTCAAATCATCTAAGGACTGAGCAACATGCAATCCATCATAAGGGTGCATAGAATGCAGAGCTCTACCCAGTACAATGTTTATGTACTCACTATTGCACCCAACTTTCTTTCCCCGTACCATGACAAACTTTACTGGTCTGAACTCGCTCACCTTTTTATTTCTCTTCGGGACCAAGTCACCGTAGGTTGTATAGAACTCCTGGACCCATGAAGGAATGTAAGGGCCTCGGGGCATAGGAAACTGATCAAACCTATGGTAATGGAGGGTGTCCCTCACATCTGAGTACCTTTCCTCCAGGCCCTTCTGTCGAGAGCAACTTATCCTTTAAGATGGTTTGCAAACCATCACCTTTTAATTGGTTCAGAAGCTCGGGAGTAGGAATGACAAGTGGCATAGGGGTCACAGGAGGTGCCTGAGCTGGCGCTGCGTCTGCTGGTGTAGAAATTGGAGGGGCTCTAGCTGAGTCAGGTTGAGATCTAGCCCGAATTTCATTCCGCCGTGACTGAAAAGGCTAGTCATCCTCAGGCTCAGATAAAGCAGCCTGGGAACCAGTAGTCACCCTATCGGATATGGGCCTCTTGCCTTTGTCACCTAGAGAAGGCTCTTGTCTCCCCTTCTTTGGAGTATTTGACCCCTTCATTTATAGTGATACCCCGTACTCTTTTCTGGGATGGCATGTCTATGCTTTTCCGCACCATATCTGCAAAGCATCAAAGAAACGTTAAAAATAACTCAATCAAATTCAGAGAAAATTAGGTGCAGACAGACTCGCTGATCCAGTCGACAAGTCGCCGAATCACTTTGGAGAGATATATCGGGCTCGCCAAAAGGATTGTTTCTAAAGTTTTGGCTAGTCGGCGATGGGAAAGGCCTTCCGGCGAGCAAGGATTAGCCCGCCGAAAGTTACAGTGCAAAAAGGCTACAGGGGTGCAGACAAAAGGTGATCAAGAAGTGTTTCGGCGAGTCGTCGAGTGCCCTTGGCGACCTTAGGCTTCTCGCCGAAAGTTACAGAGCCTAACATGACATTAAGCATGAAATTAAAGGCAAGTTGGGGAACTTTGGCAAACCGCCGAGTGGTTCGGCGAGCTCGACCCAGCTCGCCAAACGATCCAACGTGCCTTTTTTCAACCCAACTTCTCGAATTCAACCCCACAACCCCCAAAAACAAAATCAAAGTATGCACTAGTCAAATTAAAACAAGACTCATAACACCCATTACCCCGGGATACTCAGGCTTCTCCCGGTTTTGCCAAATTTGGCCAATTGACGACTTTTGCCTTGAAGAATGACGTCACCGGTTCTATCATCGGGCAAATTTCATCGTTTGGCACAAATACGTGCTACTCAGACTTCACCCAACTAAACCAAACAACATGCAAGCACAACCCCACACAATTAACCAAATTTATGGTACAAAATTTACGGGAATTCAACATTATAAACAATACGGGCAAGATTATCAAATTAAAGGAGGCAATCAAACATTCTAAACCTATCAAAGAGGCCGAACACACTTCAACAGGATAATGTTGTTGCAAATGAGTAAAAAATTCTAAAAGTAAACTCGGGGTTAGGAAAACCAACCTTTAATGCTGATAAAAATAAGATTGAAATGCTAGGCGGCAATATAATCAAACTCTGAGCACTAATCAACAACTCAAATATAGTAAAAACGCAGGAAATATATAAAATACTAAGTGGATGTGAGTTTGTGAAGTTCGAAAGTGAGGGAAACTGAAGGGTTTGAATGTTTAAACCTTTGGCCTTTTAAAATCCGTCCAGTTCTCGCCCAGTCGACGACTTTAGTCGTGCCCGCCGAACCACTCGGTGAGTCGCCGTGTGGTCATTTACCTCGCCAAATTTTATAGTGTCACGCCCTAAACTCAAAGGGTGCAACTGGCTCCTAATGCCAAAACTCTGGACCGAGCCGACCCTGCTGAACCATTTGCTACTAGCACATGACAGCCACACGCAATCAAGAAAACAGACAAGTATATCTTGACTTGAAACTAAGCCCTCGGCCGGGAAGGTCCGTGTCAACTAATCTATAAAAGAAATAGCTAGTCCCAGGAGATCATATAAATAAATAGCCAACTAGCACATAAGTTCTGATTGGGCCGTCGAGGCCACCATGATATCTATACCAAAACTAAAAGCAGGTATATATGAATACAATACATCAAATAGCTCACAAGCTTTAACAAACCAACAATAGAGGCCAGTATGGCCATAATGTAGCTATACACCCTACACACTAGTCTACAAGCCTCTAAAAGTAGTAAAGATTAGAGGGAGAGGGCCCCAGCCTACCCATAAAGATATATACAACAAAAGGTAACAAACCTCCCAACTCTGGCAGCTCCGGAGGAAAGGGGCTAGCCAATTGGATAAAAGTCAATCCTGTTACTAAGGAGGTCTACTCGGTCATCTGTCAGGACCTGCATTCATGAATGTAGCGCCCCCAAGGAAATGGGGCGTTAGTACAAAATAATGTACAGAGTATGAAATGCAATAGACTATGAGGAGGTATCCTGATATACTGGAATAATCTGATAAATAAATCAAGGATAAGATAAGTGTACTGACCTGCTCCTAAATCTAAACTTATTAAAAATAATAAAACAACAACCTAACCAATCCCCCATAAGCTTGGCAGGTACAAACAGCACACAAGACCACCTATATAGACCCCTATAAGCTCGGAAGATGCCAATCAACCTATATACCCCTATCAGTAGTCCCCTAGCCCCGTAGGTAGTCACATAGCCCTCTTAGGCATCAACATAGCTTATAGACAACTCATAGCCCTCTTAGGCAACAACATGGCCCTGCAGGAAGCATATAGCCTTCTTAGGCGTCAATATAGCCATGTACGCAACTTATAGACCTTCTAGGCATCAATATAGCCCCGTAGGCAACTCATAGCCCTTTTAGGCATCCATATAGCCCTATAGGCAGAACATAGCCTTTCTAGTCATAGATTACATTCCTACAGCTAACCACAATAGCCCCAAGGAAACAATAACAATCCAATCGCTAAAAGCGAGCAATTTAGTTATAAGCAACCTATACAAATAGCCTCTAAGTCATGTCCAACATAGGGACGCTACTAACTGAATAAGAATCTCGACAAGGGAGGATTATATCAACTCGAGCAGCCAACAATCAACAATAATGACTACAAGTGTAACAAGGATAACAACCCAATTACATTGCTCCTAAGCTTTAAGGAAACATGTCGTAAGTAGTGAATAGCCTTAACATACCTTTTTCGCTGAATTCACGTGGCCTAATGACTTTTACTCATAACTCCCTCGATACTACAACAAGGTAGGACCATAATCAACACACAAAAATAAAAGATACCATGACAATATGATAAAATATATGTATTTCCATCGCAAATAGCTATTTGCTGCTTATAAAAGCTAGAGTCGATGAAAGAAGGGTCTTACCTCGATCTTAAGGTCGTAATATGCCTCAATACCTTCAAATATATCCAAAACCTTGCTGTCCCAACACTAAAGTGTGATATGCTACGAAATCGATAAAACAAATTATACCACGATGATGAGCCCAACACGTAAAACAACTTTTGTCAAGGACTTAAGTCGAGAAAATC
This sequence comes from Solanum acaule, assembly GCA_036250505.1. Taxonomy (NCBI): domain Eukaryota; kingdom Viridiplantae; phylum Streptophyta; class Magnoliopsida; order Solanales; family Solanaceae; genus Solanum; species Solanum acaule. The sequence continues at coordinate 17,878 of JAJOOR010006407.1, forward strand.
TATTCTTTAGTTGATCCTAGAAATGGGTTTCTCTATTTTTTCCTGGTTCTTAGCTAAAAATGAAGAAAAGGTTCGAAGAGGAAGATATTTGGAAAGTTCCACCGACCTAGGGCCCCACCTCACGTGCTTGTTTGCGCAGTCCCACGAAAACACAAATATTTCTCTATTCTGAAGTCGTATGAACAAACGGTTTAATGCATTGGAAACTAGACTCGTAGACCTTCGATTTCAATAGGTATTGGGCCCCATAAATAGTTATAGATTGGGAGAAAACATCCGAGATATTTGACCCAAATTTCAGAGAAATCTTAAAAAAGGAACTTACGATAACTTCCGCCAACTTTTATTTTGCCACTTACTTAACTTCAAAACTTGAGATACAACCCTCGAACACTTAAAATATGACATACCACATCATTTTTAATTTATTACTCACCCTCCATGTCTTTCCACGAAGATACGAATTAATTTAGACGTTTTGAAAAGTCGGGGTGTTACATATAGGACCTTCAGTTAATTTGGGAGTCCAAACGGCGGACTAGATCGTGATCGCCGATCTGCTCGGCGATTCACCAAGAATTTCCTAGGCTCGCCGAGTTTTACAGACTCCACTTTGAAGATGTCTTGAGTCCAACGGTGGTCTGGGTTGGGATCACTGACCTCTTCGGCGATTCGCCGACTAGAGCTTTGGCTTGCCAACATGCACTTTTTAACCACTTTCCACACTTTTTCTTGCACATTCCACACACCATTATTTCTAACACAAACAAAAGGCAGTAAAGCCTTGGGTTTCCTCCCAAGAAGCGCCTTAGTTAACGTCGTGGCACGACACAATTACTCATTCAAACTCCATTTTTGGGGTTGACCTTAGTGTCACTAGGTAACCCCTCTTGTTTATTTGGGTATAGATAAGGCAGTACATGACTCATGAGGTTTTCAATTAGCTGGATAGATGTGGAGTGAGAGCTAATCATCTGATTTAGCACTTCAACATTCTCCTTCATCTCTTCTAGCACTCTATCTTGCTCATTGATCTATTGGAGAATGATTAACATCGTATTCTCGAGACTTCTACTCTCTTTGTCCTCCCACTTTCTCCGCTCATGAGGGGGTATGTATCTATCTTTTCTTTTGCACTGGACTTCAACCTCTAATATTTTTTTGTCCAAATCATCCAACTGAGTTAATAGTGGGACCAAAGAGTGGTCCTCTTACATTTTTTGATTAGTCTTAATCATTTGGCTACTGTTGCTACCAACTATGTTCAAAGTCTCTGCTCAAAAATAGCAACACATAAGCCAAAACTAAAAAATAAGTAAGTATCACTATAACTAACAAGAAAAAAATTTAACTTAACTGAAAATTCTCAAGTAACACCACTCCCCGGCAGCGGCGCCATTTTGATTTCACGTATCAGGACACTTCATCCAATACTTAGTGCCATCGATCGTGAGTAGTAATATAACCCAACTAAGTGAGTTGGGGTTGAGTCCCAAGGGAGTGGTTCGTAATTAAGAATCAATAGGCAAGTAAGAATATGCTCTAGTCAATCATAGCTAAAAACATTTATGAAGAAAAATATAATTCAAGTTTGGGGTGACACAAATGTCAAATATCAAAGGGGGTTTGTAGTCAATTATCAACTAAAATAGCAAATAACATGAAAATACGAATATGGAGTCGGGATTCTTGGGATGTGATTAGATTATGGGCCAAGGTAAACAACCGGGTAATTGCAATTAATAGTAAACATCTGCAAATCAGTGAATAAGCTAGACTTTAGTGGGGATAAACTTTCTATCGAACAATTTACCCCGAATCAAATTGGTTTCTCTAGAACACCAATAAGCAACAATGAAGCATAGCCTTCGCTTGAGTCCATTCACTCGCTCGAGCTGAATGTGTGGAAAAAGGGTTTAGGATTCACTCTGTCAAGCAGAACCCATGACAACCCAATACCCACAGACCATCGATTCAGTAATTTTGGTTTTAAAACCTCTCTCTAGCAAGCCAAAAACACGAAGTTAAGATTGTATTTGGAACTACAACCCATTAAATTCAACCACGATTACTGAACAAAATCACTTTTAAACAACATATAAACTATCAATTAACAATACCCAGCAGTTAAATCAACCCACAATCACATAATAACACCCCAAGAATTGGGATTTTAGCTAGACATCATAAAAAGGTAAAAAACGTTACCAAGTTGTGTTTCCATCAACTGGGTATTCTCTTTACAAAGGTCTAAAATGAAGAATCTTCAACACCCACTTCCAATTTCTTAGAAATGGAAATATTCAAATGTTCAAAGCTAAGGAAATATTGTCTATCTATTCAGTTCTAAGCTCTAGACTTCAAAAACTAAATAATAATATGATTCAACAAAAGATCAGATATTAAGCTAAATATTTAAACAAGTATTTATAGTTGTCAAAAAGTGTGCTGCGAAGGACCATTCGGCCCAGTTAGTCGGGATCGCCGATCCACTCGGTGATCAGCCCTTTGGTCACTTTCATCGCCATTCTTCTTTTGCCTTCAGCATCCTTGAGGTTTTGAAACTTTGGGCGATATGGCACTGCATCGCGGAACCGTTCGGCGACTCGCCAACTGCTCTTTTATCTCGTCGACTACATTTTATCCTTCAAGGCTTGGTACTCTAGAACATTAGGTGAGACCCTGGCCGTTGGACGACTCGCCTAATGGGTTAGGCGATCCTCAAGCCTTCTTTCCTTCGTTCTTTCAGCTGCCTTGTTCCTTTTTGCTCAATAGTGTCCATGGTTTGTCCCTCAATCCAAATACCTAAAATTCAAAGATTTACATCAGTTATTGGCACAAAATATACATTTGAGGACACTAAATCTGTTCAAATAAAGCCCTAAAGGAGTCCAAATTGTGGACTCATCACAAACCAAAAGAAATTGGGTTCTTCCTCTCCAAAATATTTCTCTCTCTAGAACATGAAGAACAGGAAATGGTTCAAGCAAGGATCAAGGTCAAGTCACCATTCCTCGAGCAATTGTGCAATTTTGATAGTAAGATATGATAGTTTTCATCCATGGATTCCTTCCATTCATAGAGTTCCCAAATTCCTCCACTTTCAAAGTTAGAAATCCCTAAATTGAGTTAGGGTTTTCGTCAATTTTCATGGGTTCTCTGAATTATTGAATTGAATCATTGGATTATGATCTCTTATGCATGGATTGATGATATGTAATGATTTTATGATGATTTCCCCTATGAACCCATGTAACCCCTATGTTTTCAAGTTATGATCATGTGATGTGGGATTTTGATTATGAAAGGAGATTTTTTATGAGATTAAGCATGTATTGATATAATTACATGAATTTATGATGAAATCCATATCTAACCCATGTTTTCTAAATGTTAATGATTGAAAGTGGGTTTTGAACCTTGAAAGGTAAATTATGGAATTATGTATGTTCTTGTGAAACCTATGCAAATATTTTAAGGATGCTTTGAGAGTGAAGTATCAATGATGATGTTGTTGTGTTGTTGAAAGGATTTCTCATGAAACACGTTAAAGTATGATGTGAAAGGTTTTCACACATAATAAAGGGTTCTAAGGTTGAAAGGTATTCTCACCTAATTGAATCAAAGATTAAGAGCTTTCCTAATGAAACTTAGCTTGGATTGGGTATTGTATGATACCTTTCCATGGATTATGACTTAGCTTGGATAGGCAAGATGACGTGCCTTTCCATGGATAATAAGAACAAGTAAGAAATGACTTTTCTGTGAGATTTATGCTTAGTACCGAGAGGATATAGAGATGGAAGCTCTCCTGTTAGTAGAGGCTGGGTTTCTAGAAGCCATTTCCGTATCGCTTACCTATGTGCCCCCATAGGATGATTGTCTAGATAGACATTAGCTAGTGGATCCACATAAGCTAGAAGTTCATGGTCCTTGCCTTGGCAAGTAGGACAACCCTTTTCGGTGTGGGAGACACCATGGGATCACGTTATAGCTCACATGGTCTCTATGTCGGTTAAGGCTAATTCCCACATTAATAATGAACTAAGGTTACTTCAAGAAGTATCTCATATGTTTTCAAGGTTTTCAAATGATGTTAGCTTACATTAACCATGTTTTATGACTTATGTTTCTAACCCTTTTATATCATATTTTAGCTTGCTCAATTGCATGTCATGAAATGTCCTCTTTTAACATTCTCTAAAATGTTTAATGCATAGCTATCATACTTGGTACATTATTTTGTACTAATGCATACTCTTGCCTATATTACCCCAAATATAGGGTACGACAGTCAGGTTTCTCAGTTTTGTGGCTAGTAGTTGATTTTGAGATTCCCAAGCTTAAGTGAGTCCTCATGCTTCAAGGACGAATTCTATTGTTTCAATTTTCTTTCTTATTTTTAGTTTTGGACATGATATATGGGTTAGGCTCAAATGCATTTTATTGTATTATATGGCTATTGAGGCAAGTGTTTTAGACTTCCGCCTTTCTTTTATAAAATTATTAGACTTGAAATAATGTTTTACCTCTATTGTTCTATTTTCTATGTTATGAATGCTAAGTGGCTTGTATGGGGTCCCTCGGGGTCCTATACACCATGTTACATCTAGGGTGTACCCTTGGGTCGTGCCAATCCTGTATCACCCAAGTAAGGCTAATGTTGTTGATGATGCTTTGAACATGTTTTCTATGGGAAGTACCACCCATGTTGAAGCGGGCAAGAAAAAATTGGCCAAAGATGTGCACAGACTTGCAGGATTGGGAGTTTGGTGGCCTGATTCCAATGAAGGTGGAGTGGTGGTGATGAATGGAGCCAAATCATTACTAGTGTCTGAGGTGAAGGAGAAATAAGAACAAGATCCTATTTTACTTTAACTAAAAGCAAATGCTCATAAGTATAAATTAATGGCTTTTGAACAAGGGGGAGATAGTGTGTTGAGATATCAAGGTAGGTTGTGTGTATTAAGGGTGGAGAAACTCCAAGAGAGGATCATGGAAGAAGCTCATAGTTCCAGATATTCAATCCATTCTGGTTCTACAAAGATATATCGTGACTTGAGACTAGTGTACTGGTGGACTGGAATGAAGAGGTGTATTGCAAAGTTCGTTTCCAAGTGCCCAAATTTCCAACAAGTCAAGGTAGAGCACCAAAGGCCCAGGTGTATGGCTCAGAATATAGATATCCCGCAATCGAAGTGGGAGATGATCAATATAGATTCCATTACTTGTTTGTCTCGATATCATAGGCATTATAAGATTATGCCAGGTTATATATTCAACAGATAGTTCAACTTCATGGTGTTCTTCTATTTATCATTTCAGATAGAGATGCACAATTCACCGCTCAGTTTTGGAAGTCTTTTCAGAATGGTTTGGGTTGGAAGGTAAATTTGAGTACTGCTTTTCATCATCAGACTGATGGTCAAGAGGAGTGAACGATTCAGAATTTAGAGAATATGTTGAGGGCATGTGTGATCGATTTCAAAGTGGGAGATATTGTAACACCTTAGACTTCGTCACATTAAGTTTATATTTGATTACTCATTGTGTGTCAGAATTGGGATAGTTGGATGTTTCCCTCCCTTGTTCTTCTTAGTATAACCTCATTTGAGGACGAATTCTCCCAAGTGGGAGATATTGTAACACCTTAGACTTCGTCAGGTTTTAGTTTTCGGCCAACTTCAAACAACCATCACTTTCAACACATAAAGAATTAGGTGGCCCATGAGGTATCAAATTGAAGGTCTTTGAGTCATCTTTCCAACACCGTCGAGTTTGCTAAATACCAAGCTCGGATGAAGGAGTTATGCCCATTTGAGTGCGGCCTCTCTAATTAAAGCATTTCATCTTTCTTAAGAATGTGTATTTTGTCTTTTACTTACCCCCACTAAGCCTTCACACCAATATAGGGGTCTAAACTTATTGACATCGGTTTTAATTTATTCTTAAACATCTAGAAAATTAGGGCAAGGTTCAAGAGGAGAAAAGGGAAGGTTTCAAGAGGTCATCATGAAATTGGAGAAATCGCCAAGAACTTAGTTCTTTCGAGGCATGTAAGCTTTCATAGTGTTGGGTTTGTTCACCTTCATGCCAATTGTGTAAAATTTTACCCATGAATTCGTTCTTGAAGTTTATTTATTGAGTTCTTGAGAAGTTTCTTAAGTTAGTTGACAATAGAGGTCTTTAAGTTCTTGAGGTGAGGGTTTTGCAAATGTGTTGAGTCACTGGATAGATTATGTGTGGGTTTCATTGAAATTGTTTTGGTTTTATGAAATTTCGTGAAATTGGACCATGGAAATGCATTGGGTATGAATTGAATCGAGTTTAGGAGAGGAAAAAATATCGGACAAAAATATATGCCTAGGTCTGCATCGCGGAGGCATCTTAAAATTTCAGTCTTCATACTCTCCCCTTCTCCGCTTCATGGAGAGGATACAGAGTCCTTTGTCTCGAAATTAATTTCGCGACCAAAAATTAAATCCTCTTCCGCGTCACGCCAATTCTTTTTAGTTCGAGTCATCGCTCTCTTCTTATTACTAACTATCTAAGACTTCATTAGTCATTGAGAGATCCTATATCCTAATCATAGCTCTTAAATTCACATTCCAAATCCAAGTATAATTAAGAGGAAAGTTCAAGAAAGTTCTTTTGGGTCATTTCGAGAAGTCTTTTGCAATCATATATAATTTTATTTAAGACTTGGGTAAAATGAATATGAAAATGAGGAGAGTTAACTTATATGTTTCAACTGAGTATAAAGGGAACTAAGTATTCCTAAGTGTAATACTTTTACATTTAAAACGAGAGAAACACTGATTTCTAAATGAATTTAGGAGGAGTCTTGAGCATCACCTCTTTTAAGAGGATCTTTTGAGTAATTATCTCAAATTGATGAAAACTTATGTTTTTAAAAGGGAAAAGGGTCTGAAATATATCTGAACTTTGACCGAAATTGTTGTTACGATAGCAAACTTTGGAAAGGACCTTTTACCCCCTGCACTATTTAATAGTGTATTTTAAAGGTATATATGTGCCCACGTGGACATAAAAAATAATGCATAATTATAAATAGTAATGTGTCCACGTGGGCACATATATTCCTTTAAAATACACTATTAAATAGTTCAGGGGGTTAAATATACACTATTAAATAATTCAGGGGGTAAAAAATACACTATTAAATAGTTCAAGGGGTAAAAGGTCCTTCATAAAGTTTGGTATCGTAACAACAATTTTGGAAAAACTTGGAGTACCTTTTCCCTTTTTAAAACATATGAGAATGAGTTATATATATTATTGGAAGTAGTATTGAGCACTGATATGGGGATGAGTTCAGAAAACTCAAAATCCTCATAAACCATATATACCAACATGGTAAAGGGTCATACTTTTTAGATGATTCCCTATCGCTTTTAAGCATAGCTTAGTTGATCCACTTAGTTGAGGTGTTATATACCCCAACAAGGTATAGGACAGTTCTGGCAGCGTGGGCAAGACGTTGTATTATCAGGTAGCTCATAGTGATGGTTGTCTGTTAAAGAATCTCCCAAATAAGAGTAAAGAGTTCTTTTATAGTATTTTTACACATATTGAGTCCATATCTATGGTTTTAAAAGTTTTATAGATTGCATTATTTTTCCATTACTTTTATAATGAGTTGAGGTGAGTATGTCTTCCTTTTCTATTAGTTCAACTATATTTACAAATGTTTCAATTTTCCCTTTACATGCTCATACATTAAATATACTTATGTCATTCGATCTGCATCTTTTCATGATGCAGATACAGGTGGTCAGCGTCATCAACAGGCACTTCGTTGATCCCATTGCATTCCAGCTAGCTTTGGTGAGCCTCCTTGCTTTTCGCAGGGCTTCACAATATGGTTTTGTTCTTGTTAGGTTGTTGTGTGTCTTTTCCTAACATCCATCGTGTTATTTAGAGGCTTCATAGATAGAAGTAGTTAAGGAGTCTTTTTCCCGTTTCCCTTGTTGATGTTTTAAAGACTTTGAGTTGAATAGTTATGTTTATTTGAGGTTTTGAGACGATTTGAGTTAAACTACATTATTAATGAGATATCATGAGTTAATAACTACATTTGAGTTCCTATGTTGCTGAGTAAGTCTTCCACTAAGTATTGAGCTAGGCCAAGCGTTCGCTTGGGGAGCAACGATGGTTCTCGAGTGTTGTCCACATCAAGGGTTTAGACTCGGGGTGTGACAGGGGTTATATTAGAATGACTAAATTTTTTGCTCTAATGTTATTCTTGTTTTACTTTCTGCATTTCTTTCATGTTGTTGAGTTTGAAACTGACTTGTCTTGGTGGGAATAGACGTGTGTCATCATGTCCATTTTTGGATCATGAAATTTATGGCCTCTATTATAGGAACATGAAAATAAAGATTATCCTGAACCAATAGGTCTTCTTTTTCTTTATGTCTTTGCATGATAGATAGACATATGGCCTTGAGCCATGTTGAAACTGAAAGACAAACATCAGACCTTAGACTGAAAATACATTAATATTTTATAAGTTAAAATCTTATTTTCATTGATTATTGATGTACAAAAAGTTACAATTTATATTTTTCAAAAATATATAGTTTATTAAAGATAGACTAGAGATCTACGTATGATAATTGGGCACTCTAATTTTTAAATATATACATGCAACACAAATTCGTAAGGAAAGACCAAATTCGGTATACGAAGGAAAATGTTTCTTAGAAAATAAGTGGACTTCTTACTTGTAATTTTGATCTAGTGTGAGGTAGGTATGCCAAAATATTATCCTAAAATTATTTATACATAATCTAGATACAAATACTATGAGGGGTGGGGATAGATTCTATGAGGGTAGGGTGAAAATGAGGTGTGTTTGAGTTGGAGGGTTGGAGGAGACAATCAATGTGGAATGGCACTTATAGAACTTGTTTTTTTTGTACTTATATTGAGGAAACCATTTCCTCATCGTTTAAGGAATCTAATTTCCCAGAAAAATATTTTTCAAAGATTTTGACCAACCCGAACATGAGAAAATCTAAAAATTATTTCCTCCCTACCAAACACACTCCAAATATTTTAGAGTTTTTTTCACCATGTGTATGTTTGGTAAAAAAAAATATTTTTAATCTTTCTTTTGTTGATCATTGATATACAAAAAATTACAATTTAGATTTGATGAAAACATTAGTTGATTAAAGATAGACCAAAGGTCTATGTACAAGTAGATTTATTTCCCTCAATCACTAGAACCAAAAAAAATCAACAGTATAATAATGTTCTTAATATTGTTTCAACCTATATACTAAGATATGTGAAATATATTAGAAATAATACAAAAAAGTATTTTTCTCAAAGAAGAAAATCGAGCCCACTAAATGCACAATGTGTCCTTATTGTGTGGACGGTTGCTTATTGTGCCTTATCGGAAGGGTCCAACCCTTTGGGAAAAGTCAAAAGTCATAACCCTTCGTAAAAGTCATAACCATAAGAAAAAGTCACAACTCTTCAGAAAAGTCAACTTTTCATAAAAATCACAACTCTTCATAAAAGTCATAACTCTTCGTAAAAGTTATAACTCTTTATTTTCCATTGATATAACTTTTCGTAGTCCATTTATTTAACTTTTGATTTTCCATTCATACATTTTTAAACTCAACAGTCACAAATATAGTTTGCTTTCTATATACGAAAAGATTAGACTTGAATCCTTCCCTATATATTGACCCCAAGTCTATCTTCTTCTCTCATAACTTTATTTGTGACTGATTTAAGATCTTAGAAAGAAAATAAAAAAGTCCCTTGTGCAACACCAGAAAATAATACTATAGGGACACTTCCACAACTATTAATCTAGATCAGTGAGTATTATTTATAGTTTTATTTCAATTTTCTTAGAATGTTTCATATGAGTTATACCCCTATGGTCTTGACTAATCCTCACGAGTCAATTTTTTATATATGAAACACCAATTTCGATTTAATCAATGTTGAGCGCTCTATTATATTTGGTGCCCTACAAATGTCATGGGGTGTTATGTGTTAGAATGAGATAATTTTTCTCCAATAACTTATTTCCGGCGATCGTTTAAATTATGTCTTTGGTTATCCTAGAGGACTAAATTTATCTATAAAAAATAATTCATCTTATTACTTTAAAGGGGGACAAAATGTAAAGAGTGGCCTTAGAAAAAATCAGGCGTTCAAACCATTGCGTCCTTACAGAATCCATCCCTAATGAACTAGCTAGCTTTTGAGATTGATTAAATCTATCCAAAGATTAGGTCCATTTTCATACAATAATATGTGTATAGTGGTAATCCAACAATGTATGAGTCATATTGGAGAAAAATGGGGAATAAATGTGACATAACATTCAATGGTGATGGTTCATTGAGTTAGTTTGCTAATGGTAAGAGCTTGTGTTGGTTTTTGGAGTCAAAACAAGAGGAAAATATTAAGAGGATGCACAATGTAGTTGTAAATGCAATTGTGCAAGATCATTATATTGTTATTGGCACTGGATCAAGACAGCTTGTGCAGGCTGCACTTTATGCTCTTTCTCCTATGAATCAACCTGAGTCAATCAGTGTAGTTTCAACTACACCTTTTTATTCGTTATGTGTTTATATAGTATATTTTTTCTTTAAATTGTAAAGTATATGCTCAATAAATTTAGTTGTAACACCTCGGATTCAAGAAAGTAGAAAAATGCAGATTTCCAGAATCTAGTGTCAGAACCAACGGAAACCACCCACAAACCGTAAGTAGAACCACAAACTGTAGGTGGGGTCCCATGTTTCAGTCCCAGACATAGGGGAATTTCAGAATCTAAAGATGACACCTACGGCCGTGAACCATGGTCCGTTGATTGACTCAATGACCGTAGGATGGTTCCATCGTTGGGGTCCAGATTTTATGGTCTCTGATCCCACCCACGGTCAACAAGTACATTTTGTGGTTGGACCTATGGACTGTAGGTGAGGGTAATCAACCAATTAGAGGAAAAGTGTTGTTGGGTCAACTTCAAATGGTCATATCTTTTAGCAAAAAATAAATTAGGTGGCCCATGAACTATCAAATGAAAGATAATTGAATTCTCTTTCCAACGCCATTGAGTTTGCTAAAATCCAAGCTCAGAGTAAAAATTTATGCTCATTTTAGTGAAGCATTGTCGGGCAGAGCATAAATAACGACTCCTAACGACGGTTGGTATGTCAAACGACGCCCGCCAGTCTTGTAATAGGTGGAACTCTTTAGGTTTAAGTCAAGGTCGTTTTCATCCTTTCCCCTATGCGTTGGGCACTTGAACTACATTGTTTGATGCCTAAACTATGTCGTTTTACTCAGTTTAAGCCTAATAACTTTTTTAGACATACCCAGAACCCTCATTCTCCAAAAATCATCCAAACTTGGAGCAAAAAGAAGAGGAAAAGTCGACCAAACCTCCCAAGAACAAGCAGCACTGTTCTTCAACGTTCAGCCCGAAATCTAGAGGATTTCTCCATAGATTTCGTCACCTGGTATGTGGGATTTCATTAGTGGGTTCCTTTCATGCACTAGATCCCTAGAATTCTGTTTTTCCTTGCTTTTCCATATCTTGTTTATACTTAGGGTTTCTAAAACCTTGGATATTTATTGTGATTTAGCTGTTGTAGTATCCTAAATTGAAATAACTTGTTTCTTTGAAAGTTTGCTTAATTCCTTGTAAGAAACTCAGAACCCTAGTTATATATATTCTCTTAGTTGATGAGTTATACTTTTTAGGTCATCTGAATAGATAATCATACTCCAAATTTTGAATGTTACATTATCAATATATAAATATTCCATTCTCAGATTATATGTCATTATTTTGAGCTATTCAATAATTCAGCATTTCAGGTGCATTTGTGCCATATACATATCAGTTGGGAGTAAACTTAGCACCAAGTTGGACTAGAGTTCAGTGTACCCTCATAGTCTCATAACTACGTGCCCTCGTAGGAATATTATAAGTCCCTTCATTTGTGCATCAGATTTGGTGATTACGCCAGTCATGTCTTTATACACCTGGTAAGGCATATTGTGTCCTTTTGGTGGGGAGTATACATCAGACTCCATGTTTAGCTCATGTGGTTTATGTCAATTAATAGGTGCTCCCACAGTAAGACTCTTAGTGCATTTGACCAGTTTTCAGTTTATACTTTAGTATTCAGTTTAGCATGTCATGTACAGGGTTAGAACTTGGTCATTGCATTAAGTTAGCTTTTCAGTTATGTTTTAGTATTTACATTCTTAGTTTATGTCATTGCTCAGTTATGCTTTGTTAAGCTTATATAAAAGGTATGTGAGATCACATAGCATTAGGTTAGTTCACCCACGCACCAAACATGATTCAATTCAGCAAGGTTATATTGATTTGAAAGTAAATCCTTTGAGTTCTTGATGAAATTCATTTGAATTCTTGTGGGTTGTGTTGTTGAGGTTTGCTTGAAGTTTGATTCATGTTTTTGGGTGTAATTACGAGTTGAATATGGTATATATTGAGGATAAAATAGATACTAAGTGTTTGGGGAAAGAACTAAGTTGATTGGGAGGGTTTAGAGTTGAAAAACTAAGAAGATAAGTTGCGGAACACCTAGAGAAGACGCACCTCTCAGAGCCCCAAAAAGGGGTCTCTGAATGTTGAGCTGTAGGGTGCCACACCAGCTAGAGCGCCCCAACTTGGTCTCTGCATCTCAAGGGCTGCCGCCCCGCGCCTCTCAGAGCGCCAGGGATGCCAGTTCTTCCCATTGGTCCACCATCTTTTCGTACTAGTTCTTTAGCAATGTACCTATGTTTTCTAGTTGATTCCAACATCCTAAGGTACATCTAAACATCATGAAATCATCCATAAACATGAGATCATGAACCTTGAATCCACAATTCAATTCAACGAAAGTTAGGATCAAAGTCAAGAGAAGTTAAGAGTCAAGTCTACAAGTTAAGAAGCAAGACAAAGCAAAGTTTATAAAGTTTTCAAAAGTCTTTAATGAATGTTTTAACTTTGTTTTAATACTTAAGTTTCAAGTTAAGCAAGGAGTAAAGAGTTGAGTTCATTTCTCAAAAATCTATAAGGAACTAAGTATTCCCAAAGAGTGTATAAATGTTTTCACATTTGAGCAAGAAAAAGGAACATCAATTCCTAGAGAGCTTTTAAGCTAAGTTTTGAGTAATTATCTCAAACCAAAGAAGAAGTTTGTTTTAAAAACATATGAGCTAAGTATATTTTAGGAGTAGTATTAAGCACCGATATGCGGATGCGAGTTCATATTAACTCAACTCTCCATAAACCATGTAGCCATCACAGGTAGTAATGGATCCAACTTTTCAGATGACTCTTTAAGATGCTTTTAGCATAAGCAACTGGATCTACTAAGTTAAGCGTTCTATATGATGGCAAAGTATAGGACAGTTCTGGCAGTATGGGAAAGAGGCTGTATCACCACTTAGGCTCATAGTGGTGGTTGTCGCTTAGAGAAACTCCCACAGAAACTATATTACTTTATTATATAAGTAAAGTTGAGTTTGTTATTGCATTTTCTATAACGAACTAAGTTGTTTTCCACTATTTTAGAAAGCTTTATATATATTGCATGTGTTTATTTACTTTATTTTGAGTTAAATATTTATGAGTTAAGAAGAGCCAAGGTAAGTGTTTCTTTCAGATTCCTTTCAAGCTTAAGTTGTGTTTAGCATTCCAACTCGCATACTTATACATTCAATGTACTGATGCCAGTTGGCCTGCATCGTCTTATGATGCATACACAAATAACTAGGATCAGCATCCAGCGCCTCGTTGATCAGGTTCAACACTCAGACTCAGTTGGTGAGCCTTCTTGCATTCCGGAGGACTCTTTTATCATTTGCTTTCTAGTTTTCAGTTGTTAGGATAATCGGGGGTCCTGTCCCGACATCCCTCTTTGTTCTAGAGTCTTCATAGATATATATATTAGTTCTTTAGTCTTATTCATTTCAGTTGTATATGTTTAAGATTTGAGTCACCATTTTTGGCTAAGTTTTTATCTTTTAAGTTATTACATGAGCTATATCTCTTATGTTTAAGTGTTCCGCTGAGTAAGTAGGCCAGACCAAGGGTTCGCTTTTGGCCAGCAATGGTTCTCGAGTGCTAGCCACGTCCAGGGTGTAGGCTCGGGGAGTGACAAACTTGGTATCAGAGCACAAAGTTCAAGAGTTCTAGGGAGTCTATGAATTTATGTCAGTAGAGTCCTAGTTATCAGTGCGAAACGCGCGACATCTATAATTAGGAGGCTGCAATACTTAGGAAAATTATCTCACTTCTTTCACACTCTTTTCGTGCGTTAGAGTTTGATCTCTAAAAAGTTTCCATATAATTCGTGTTTGCACGTGTTTTCAGATAGTCATGCCTCCACAAAGAGCTTTCAGTGGTCGTCCTGCTAGGCGTAATATTGAGGAACAAGAGTTACCAAATGCACCTGAAGTGCAACCTCAAGGGGAAGTCACTAATGCTGAATTCAGATAAGCAATTAGGATGCTGAGTCAAGCTGTGACTAACCAGGTTGGGCAGCAAAGAGGAGCTCGACCAGAAGGGGCTGACACTTAAAGGATTTGTGAGTTCTTGAGGATGAATCCTCCAAGCTTCATTGGTTCGAGCACTACTGAGGATCCAGAGAACTTTATTGGGGAGCTGAAGAAGGTATTTGATGTTATGCATGTGGCATATACAGAGCGAGTTGAACTAGATGCATATCAACTGAAGAATATTGCTAGGACTTGGTTCGACCAGTGGAAAGGGGGGTAGAGCTGAGGATGCACTGCCTGCAAGTTGGGCCGGTTTTGAGGAAGCTTTGAGAATTGAAAGAGGCCAAGGTACGTGAGTTCCTCACACTTAGGCATGATTCTCTAAGTGTTTATGAGTATGGGTTGAAGTTTGCCCAACTATCCCGTTACGCTCCGAAGATAGTTGCGGACATGAGGACTAGAATGAGCTTGTTTGTTGCTGGGCTATCTCGTCTGTCGGTAGGGCTGCAATGCTTATTGGGGATATAGACATATCAAGGTTGATGGTTTATGTGCAACTGGTTAAGGGACAAGGAAGAGTTCATAAATAAGAAAGCTAAGACAGGAAATGAGTTCGGGCAGCAGAAATGTAATGTGAACCGTTCGTCCTTTCAGCAAAGGCAAAAGGAACCTGCTCTATCATCTGCTAGTGCATCTGCACCTAGAAATAAAAGTGAGTATAATAGTTAGAATTCACAGAACTTCAAAGCGAGACCTGCATAGTCTCAAGGTAGTGTGGCGCAATGAGGTAACTGGGCTCCTGTATGTGCTAAGTGTGGTAGAAAGGTTGTTTCAAGTGTGGGCAAGAGGGTCACTTCATGAAATAGTGTCCTAAGAACATGCAAGGTAGTGGAAATCAGGGCACTAGAGCCCAATCTTCATCAGTTGCCCCACCAGATAGGGCTGCACCTAGAATAACTACTTCAGGTACTGGCGGAGGAACAAACCGTCTTTATGCAATCACGAGCCGTCAAGAGCAAGAGAATTCTCCAAATGTTGTTACTGGTATGATCAATGTCTTTGCTTTTGATGTTTATGCTTTGCTAGACCCAGGAGCAAGTTTATTTTTTGTAACCCCTTATGTTGCAAATAAGTTTGATGTTCTTCCTGAGAAATTTTGTGAACCCTTTTGTGTTTCTACACCTGTTGGGAAGTCTAATCTGGCTGAGTGAGTTTATTGTGATTCTGTCATTTCCATCAATCACAAAGACACCATGGCTAATTTAATTGAGCTAGAAATGGTAGATTTTAATATCATTCTTGGTATGGATTGGCTTCATGCCTGTTATGCCTCCATTGATTGTAGAACTTGAGTTGTCAACTAAGTTGATTGGGAGGGTATAGAGTTGAAAAACGAAGAAGAAAAGTCGGGGAACACCTAGGGAGGGTCCTAGCGCATCTCGCCTCTCAGAGCCCCAAAAAGGGGTCTCTGAATGTTAAGCTCTGGGGTGCTGCACCAGCCAGAGCTCCGTAACATGGTCTCTGAATCTCAAGGGCTGGCGCCCCGCGCTTCTTAGAGCGCCAGGGATGCCAGTTCTTCCCATTCTTCCCCCATCTTTTCGTACTAGTTCCTTAGCAATGTACCTATGTTTTATAGTTGATTCCAACACTCTAAGGTATATCTAAACATCATGAAATCATCCAATCCATAATTTAATTCAAGGAAAGTTAGGATTAATGTCAAGAGAAGTTAAGAGTCAAGTCTAGAAGTTAGGAAGCAAGTCAAAGCAATGTTTATAAAGTTTTCAAAAGTCTTTAACGAATATTTTAAATTTGTTTTAAGACTTAAGTTTCAATTTAAGCAAGAAAAAAAGACTTGAGTTCATTTCTCAAAAAACTATAAAGGAACTAAATATTCCCAAAGAGTTTATAAATGTTTTCACATTTGAGCAAGAAAAGGGAACATCGATTCCAAGAGATCTTTTAAGCTAACTTTTTAGTAATTATCTCAAACCAAAGAAAGAAGTTTGTTTTAAAAACATATGAGTTAAGTATATTTTGGGAGTAGTATTGAACACCGATATGGAGATGCGAGTTCATATTGACTCAAATTTCCATAAACCATGTAGCCATCATGGGTAGTAAAGTATCATACTTTTCAGATGACTCCTTAAGATGCTTTTAACATAAGCTAGTGGATCCACTAAGTTAAGTGTTCTATATGATGGCAAAGTATAGGATAGTTCTGGCAGCGTGGGAAAGACGTTGTCTCACCATTTAGGCTCATAGTGGTGGTTGTCGGTTAGATAAACTCCCACAGAAACTATATTACTTTATTATATAAGTAAAGTTGAGTTTGTTATTGCATTTTCTTTAACGAACTAAGATGTTTTCCACTGTTTTACAACGCTTTATATATATATTGCATTTGTTTATTTATATTATTTTGAGTTAAGTATTCATGAGTTGAGAAGAGCCAAGGTAAGTGTTTCTTTCAGATTCCTTTCAAGCTTAAGTTATGTTTAGCATTACAACTTGCATACTCGTACATTCAATGTAGCAATGCCAGTTGGCCTGCATCGTCTTACGATGCAGACACAGGTAACCAGGATCAGCATCCAGTGCCTCGTTGATCAGGTTCAGCACTCAGAATCAGTTGGTGAGCCTTCCTGCATTCCGAAGGACTCTTTTATTATTTTCTTTCTAGTTTTCAGTTGTTAGGATGATCGGGGGTCCTGTCCCGACATCCTTCTTTGTTCTAAAGGCTTCATAGACAGATAGTATTAGTTCTTTATTCTTATTCCTTTCAGTTGTATACATTTAAGATTTGAGTTGCCATTTTTGGCTAAGTGATTATCTTTTAAGTTATTTCATAAGCTATATCTCTTATGTTTAAGTCTTCTGCTGAGTAAGTAAGCCAGGCCAAGGGTTCGCTTGGGGCCAGCAATGGTTCTCGAGTGCCAGCCATGTCCAGGGTGTAGGCTCGGGGTGTGACACCAAATCTCTTGGATATCCTGTAAGGACCAATGTATCGGGGACTAAACTTCCCTTTCTTACAAATCCTCATAAGATCCTTCATGGTTAAAACTTTCAAATATACCCAATCATTAACCTCAATCTCCAAATGTCTTATTCTAACATCAGTATAGGATTTATGTGACATTGCGCTTTTTTAAACCTCTCCTGAATTTTCTTCTCCTTCTCCATGGCTTGATGAACCGAATCTAGTCCTATAAACTCAGCTTCGCCAACCTCAAACTAGCCAATAGAAGATCTACACTTTCGCCCATATAGAGCCTCATACAGAGCCACGTGAATGCTGGAATGGTAACTCTTATTGTATGTAAATTCAATAAGAGACAAGTGCTCATCCCAATTACATTTGAAATCCAAACAACAAGCTCTCAAAATTTCCTCTAAGGTCTAATTGTGCGATTTGCTTGATTAGCGGTCTGAGGATGAAAAGTGGTACTAAGTTTCACCTTCAAACCCAAACCTTTCTAAAATGACTTCCAAAATTGTGCAGTAAACTGAGCTCATCTATCTTAAATGATGGACAAGGGTACTCCATGCAGCCAAAATATCTCACGAATGTACAAATTTTCATATTCTTCTGATGTATTGGTAGTCTTTACTAGTAAGATATGGGCTGATTGGTCATCTGATCCACAATCATCCAAATGGAATCATGTTGTATGTGAGATCCCGGTGAACCAGTAATTAAATCCATATTAATCATCTCCCACTTCCATTCTGGAAGGGCTATATTATGAGAAAAACCACATGGCCTTTGATGCTCAGCCTTGACTTGTTACCAATTTGGGCACTTATCAAAAAGCTCGCCAATGCACCTCTTCATGCCACTCCATCAATAGACTTCCCTCAAGTCGTGGTACATCTTGGTGGTACTATGATGAATCGAATATCGAGAACTTTGGGCTTCTTCCATTATTCTCTGTAGGAGTTTATCCACACTTGGAACACTCAACTTACCTTGATACCTCAATACACCATCTCCCCATTATGCAAAGACCATAAATTTCTGTTTATGTATATTTGCCTTCAACTCAAGTAAAGTAGGATCATTGTCATGTTTCTCATTCACTTCTAACACTAATGAGTATTCAACCTCATTCATCACGACCACTCCACCTTCATTGGAATCTAACAAACAAACTCCCAGACGTGCAAGACTATGAACTTCCTAAGCCAATTCTTTCTTGCCTTCCTCGACATGAGCAGTACTTTTCATGGACAACCTTCTCAAGGCATCAACAACAACATTAGCCATACATGTATTGTATAGAATACTCATATCCTAATATTTGTGTAGTTCTAGCCATATTCTTTGTCGAAGATTTAACTCATTTTAACTGAAAACATACGAGAGACTCTTGTGTTTGGTGAACACATCTATGTGCACCCCATAGAGATAATGACACCATATCTTGAGAGAAAAAAACTAGTGCTTCTAACTCAAGATCATGAGTGGGGTAGTTCTTCTCGTGATATTTAAGCTGCCTAGAGGCATAGGCTATAACCTTACCATTCTTCGTTATTAAATCACCAAGTCCAACTCTGGATACATCATAATAAACCACAAAGCCCTCTGTAGTCTCTGGTAGTGTCAACAGTGGAGCAGTGGTTAATCGAGTTTTCAATTCTTAAAATCATTTCTCACAAGCCTCAGATAATTGAAACTTGGTTGTCTTTTTAGTCAACTTAGTCAACGGGGATGAAATCTATGAATTTCCTTCGATGAACCTTTTGTAGTAACCAACCAATCCCAAGAAACTCCTTATATAAGTTGGAGACATGGGTCTAGCCCAATTCTGAACTGCTTCAATCTTCTAAGTGTCAACTCGAATTCTGTCTCCAGACACAATGTGGCATAAGAATTCCACGAATTCAAAATAGAACTCACACTTAGAAAACATGGCATATAACTTTCAATCTTTGAGAGTTTGGAGGACTATTCTGCGATAACTATCATGGTCCTCCTCATTATTCGAATATATCAATTTGTCATCAATAAATATGATAACAAACATGTCGAGATACTGCTTATATACTCTGTTCATAAGATCCATGCATGTTTCAGGAGTGTTAGTCAAACTAAATGACATAACAAGGAACTCATAATGACCATAATGGGTACTGAATGTTGTCTTTGGGATGTCACATTCTCTCACTTTCAATTGGTGATAGCCAGATCTCAAGTCTATCTTACAGAGACAAGTGGCCCCTTAAAGTTGGTCGAAAATGTCATATATTCTCGGAAGAGGATACTTATTCTTTATGGTTACCTTTTTCAGCTTGAGGTAATTGATGTTTGCATAATCAAGACACAACTTCTGATGCAAGTGTCTACGATCATACAATAGTTTAGTAACCCAACCAAGGGTTGGGATCGTCCCAAGAGAGTGGTTTTGAGAATTTATAGAAAAATAATATTTAGTTCTAACTAGTCGTAGCTAAAGACATTAACGATTAAAAACATTGTAAATTAAAGGGGGACACAAAAGTGTCAATTACAATGGGAGGCTTTGTCACTAGTAGGTAAAAAAATAACAAAATAAACAAGGATTTTTAAGCAATGAGAGGGGATCCTTGGGATGTTATGGGAATACGGGTTAAGCTAGATTATTGGGTACATGCTTTCAATAGAAGATTCATAGAATAATTGTGACTAGGCTAAACTTTAAGGAGGATAAGCTCTCTCTCGAGCAACTTACCCCGTTTCAAATGTGTTCCTCTCGGACACCCACTTGCAGCATGAAGACCAGTCTATGCCTTAACCCACTCACTCTCTCGAGCTGAGTGTGTGGACATGGGACTAGGGTTCACTCTCTCGAGCTGAGTGTGTGGACATGGGACTAGGGTTCACTCTCTCGAGCTGAACCTCATGTCGACCCACTCACACCTGCCATCAATTTATTGGTTTTAGTTTTACGACCTCTCTCACAACAAATGGTAGTGTGAACAAATGCTTATTGTGCCTTGTCGAAAAGGTCACAACTCATTGGAAAAGTTACTACCCTTCGGAAAGGTCACAACGTATCATAAAAGACGCAACTCTTCATAAAAGTCACAACTTTTCATACAAGTTATAGCTTTTTAGAAGAGTCATAACTTTTCATAAAAGTCACTACTTTTCATAAATCACAACTTTTTATGAAAGAGGAAGGTTAGTTTTGGAAATAAATAAATTAAAAGGAAATTCTGGTTTGTGGTGGCGCCACGTAGGCGGCCTAAGGTTCTCTTATATATATACTAGGTAATTTACCCGTGCTTCGAGCGGGCATAAATAATATTTCTAAGCTTTTGAACAACCTTTCCAATAATTGACTTATATAAGAAAAAAAAAGTAAATTTTAGTAGGTTTTTAGAACATATCAATAGAAATAAATGATTTGACATTATCACATATCTCAAGAATTGTAAATATATAATTAATGATTAAAAATATCTTGATATCTAATCATTTTTATCTTTTACATATTTTATCATAATATATGTTTGATGATATAAGTGTCTTGTTAAAATTGAGTGGTGTTTGAATGTAGCGATTAAACATCACTTTTTCTATTTTTTTGAACATGGAAGATATAAAATCTGATAACTTTATGGTTAGAATAACTCCCTGTGACAAAATATTTATGTGAAATTTTTCGATAATCAATAATAGTTATAAATAAGTTAAGACCGTTAAAAAGAGTACACCACAACAACATAGATAAATTTTTTTAGACACAATCTACTTGTTTGAGGTCAAACGTTCACCACTTTTTGTTATTGTTACTTTATTACTCTAACAAAATTTATAGAAGGAGAAAAGTAAATTTGAAAAAATAATAAAATAATATTATTGACCCTTTTAGAAATTCATTCTTCAATAAACTGCTGCTCTAAAGGCCCTTCCAGATGCTTCATCAATGCAACTTTACGACTTGTTCAGAAATATGTATGTATAATTGTTGCATTACGTAAGTACAAGTAGATAAAAAATTTGGTTTGTAGACTCATTTTAAAGAGATATTCTCGAACAGTAAAAAATTAAAAATGACTGTAACCTAGATAACTCAAACGCTCAGCAATGACTTGGTAGATGAAGGACAACAAATCTATGTTTATAGACATATCCTTTGTAGTTTAAGATATTACTTTTATTTAGAATAGGTTTTGTTTCATATTCTTCAAATGAAGTTTGCCGAAAATAGTCATAACTCACACCAAAAATATTTAGAAGAGCTGAATGAGAAGGGGAAAAAAGAAAAACATTAAAAGGGCAAATTTTTTTGTCCAAGTGAGGTAATATACATACCAAACGAAAAATAATCAATATAATTTGAAGGAAACAACAAAACAGCGAGAAAAAACATATATTAAAGGGAGTAAACTATGAGATATCCAATTATGATAATACATTATTTTAACCAGAAAAGTTCCTATGTTTTGGAATAACATTCCACAAAAAATTGACCAACACATCAATCAACTTTCAATCCTTAAAGTACTCATAATATACACTAATAAAATTTAATAAAAATAGATAACAACAACATAAAAACCAAAAGATATGGGCATGCAAAGTTATTAACTCTCAGAGGATTTTTTAAAGAACACAAAATCGCATCCTTGTATGTGAAGGAATGACGTTGTTGATGAAGAAATTATAGATTTGTAAGGGCTTTTTTTTATTTTTCCTTCTACAATTTTAGTAGAGAAAACTTGCTTGAATACCCAAACAACGTTTGTTATTTAATCTGTAGTAACAAATACGTATAACAATAACTTTGCATAAACATAAGCAACAAAATTTAAAGCATATACTCAAAAACAACAATTAATAATGTAAGCATAAATTAATGAATGTAAAAAACATACCAGGATCTTCAAAAATAGAATGAAACAAAATGGAAAAAATTGAGCCCATTGAATGCACAGTGTCCCCTTAAGGAAATTATTCCCCTCTAGTACCCGATGTTTAAAGGAATAGATCCTCTAAAGATAGAACGATTATATTCACCAGTGTATTGATACAAAAACAATGGTGTCAGTGAGCCAATCAGCAGGAGCAAAGTACACAAATATTTAATAGTCCATCCAGAAGAAGAAGAAAAGTTAAAAATATTTGTTGTTTTAAAATGAGAGGAAAGTCCTCTATTTATAGACAACGAAGGGTAGTGTGAACAAATGATTATTGTGTCTTATCGAAAAGGTCACAACCTTTCATAAAAGTCACAACTTTTCATAAAAGTGACAACTCTTCATAAAAGTCACAACTTTTCGGAAATGTTACAATTCTTTGGAAAAGTTACAACCCTTCGGAAAGTTCACAACCTTTCATAAAAGGCACAACTTTTCATAAAAGTGGCAACTCTTCATAAAAGTCACAATTTTTCATAAAAGTCACAACTTTTCACGAAAGAAGAAGGCTAGTTTTGGGATTAAATTCAATTAAAAGGGAATCCTAGTTTGTGATGGCACCACGTAGGTGGGCTTAGAGTTCTGTTTATATATATATATATGATATGATATATGATTTATAAACTTTTAATTTAAGCCTTTTTTTAACTCTTTGTTAGAACCTTCTTTTGATCTCTGTTAGTAAGTAGAGTGTATGAGTTTTTTTTTTTTTTATTGCTGAATATCTAGTATGATCTATGTAAAAATCAATATCAAGTGATCATGGTTCGTAAAGTAAATTCTTTTGTAATTTAAACATGTTAAAGTTGAGAATTAATTTTGTGCCTAAAAGGCATGTATGGTTGCTTCAACCTTGGTTGTTTCTAGTTTGGTTCAAAAGTCTCCATTGTTTGTACATTTTGTGGCATGATTTCATTTAGCTTCATCTATTTTCGTTCACTAGCATTTAAAGTTGATTATCTTCCTAGTCTCTTTGCCCTCTTTTATTTGCATGAACTGTGAGAGCAAAAAAAGAGTCGCGATTTAATACTCTAGCAAAATTAGAGTCTCATGGACTCGACACCGACATACCTGCATATGGAGTCTCTACTACATCCTAGACTACCCTAATAGCAACAAAAGCAAGCAAAACTCATTTGAGGTCGCTTATATGGCTGCTTTATTATTATTCTTATTTAGCATTTATTTGTTTTAACTTGCTTATGTGTTAATTTTTGTTTCATAACAGCTAACATGAGATAGTTGATTGGGTTTGGAAACCTTTATTTTAGTTCTAGTTACTAATGATTTTCTTATCTTATGTATAATATAACTTTTATTTCAAAAAAGAAAAAAATCAACGAGGAGCCAACAAGTGCTTAACTTCAAGTTTTCTTTTTCAAAAGGTTTTCAAAATATACTCATCTCCATGCGGCAATTAGATTTTGTTGAAGCAAATGACCTTTATTTATTTATTAAACGCAAGTCAATTTACTCCATATACAAAAGAGTTTTCAAATGTTAAAATATTTTCTAACTTATGACTTTTTCAAATTCTTTAGCACTCATTTTCCTTTTTAATTAATTAACCTATGTTTGACAGGTTAACTGTTTTTAACGGATCTTAATGAATACCTTACCCCTTCCTTTTAGGATAAATTAGAACCCTTACCTAGAATCACATAAGGTTAAGTAGACCTTAATATAGAGTTAATTTAGCCTAACTTTAGCAAAATAGGTGTCCTAATTCACCTTTAACATAATTAGGTGGCGACTATTTAAAATAGCATTAAAATTCATCAATATGGTGTACACCGCTTAAACCTCTAGTTAATGTGGGGTATAACACATATGATTATCAATTTTATTTTTTGTATATTTTGTACTATTATTCAACAATCTAGCTTACTTGGGATTCAGGTGTAGTAGTTGTTGCTCTTTACTATGCTACTGGTGTTCATAATAGTGAGGATAAGTTTAAGTTTAACCTAAAACATTGTTGATGTGTAGACAATTAGCTAGTAAACTATTGCTTGTTCTTACTACTTTATTTTTATTTGAATGTCGTATTAATCATATGATGTTTTATAGGAGTGAAATCAGCAGAAAAGTATTTTTGCCTTATGCTTGTGAAGTACCAACATAAACTGAAGAAGGGCACTTCCCTTCTCATTACCTAGATTCAATTGTTTTTCATCGGTTTATATCTTCTTTATTCAAACCATATTTCTTTTCCTTTCCTAGTTCATATTATAATTTGACTTGTGCTTCATATGGTAGCACTAAGTTATACTCTTTTATGATACATTGTAGATATAGTTTGACATGTGCATTGACTAGGATTAGAAAGTTACTTTACCTTGCAAAAAGAAGACGAGATTAGTAAGTTTGAATGGGCTAATATATTTGACTTTGATTGAAGTACATAGAAATAGTACTTCGAAGATGTAAAAGTGTGTACATATATCGCTCAACAATCAACATTGTTATGCGTAAAAAACCTTTCTTCTTTATATCTTATTGAAGATAAAGATCAATACTTATACAAGAGATTTCTGAGGAGCTAAGTCTCCTAACATTACTAGAATACACAAGGTTAAAGGATACATAGATATATAATACTTCTAGTTATCTATCCTAGTTATGCCCCCTCATGTTGAGCAGGATGTGGGAACACTATCAACTTGCTTTGGGCAGAGATTTAATGAGGACATCAGCTATATGAACATAGAATATCATCTTTCCCTATTCAAGTAGAGATTACTTGGACATTACAATCACCAGCATGGAATACTAAAGACGAAAAAAGGTTTACAAGATGAAAGATATGAATTTACAAACCTATTCTACTAATTCAGCTTCGGTGAATGAACCACAAATTTTATAAAAGCCTATAAATCAAACACAAAATATATTGACATTTGAAATCAACATATAGTTTCACAAAATCAAATTAATATTTAAAGAAAACAGAAAAGATTATCGCAATAGTACAAATAAATATTTAACACTTGGAAGCTGAAGTTTTTTTTCGGGTTGGTCGCTGGGTGGATGGCAACACTCTTGGCTTTCTTTCTTAAGTTATAGAAGCAGGATATAAAGGAACTAAAACAACCATACTATTGGGGGAAAACAATTTTAAAATGAAAAGGTCTAGGAAAGCAAATCTTTGAACAGTTAGGAAGCACCACGATTGTTGATGTCGCAAAATTGTCAATTTAGTGTACAATCATCATAAGAGTATTTTCGAAAAAACTCATTCTCTCAATGGGATAATCCTATGAAATTTTCTACAACACCTATACTCCAGCAATAAGAATGTTCTAGTAATTAGTCTGATTCAAAACAAAAGCAAACAACGGCTTTGAAGAAACCGAAACCAACATCATATTCAGTAGTCAATCAAACGAAAGCTAATCAGTTGACTCCTCTAGGTAAAATAAATATAGTGAATTAGAAAGAACCCTAATGGACAATAATTGTATGTTCTATAGCTGATGAGAGTAAAACAAATGTGAATTTTAAGAACTTTAGGTCACCCCGTACAAGAATAATTGCAAAAAAAAAAAAAAAAACGAAAAAAAAACCAAATAGGACATAAATCATCTCAAAACAAGGAAACAAAGTTATAAAGCTACTGGATACTATAAGTAAAGTATAACGGTTATAGAAGGAAACATTACATGCCGAATTATATCTTTAAAGTCTACAAGAATTTCAACAAGGAGAGAAGAACAAGTTATATATTCACCAAAATTTCTCAGAGAGGGGAGACGAATATATCGCTCATGAGATGTGTATGTCAACCTTTTAATCAAGGGTTAAATAGAAAACAATCTTCACGATAAATTAACCAAATCATGCTAGCCAGAACATATGAAAAATTCCCATCTAAGCTAGGAAACGTGTTAAGACATTCCATTTTCTTCATCTAAATAGAGATATTTTGGAAATGTATTTGACACTCCAAAATATCTCTAATCTTAACTTTTGGATTAAAGATCATAAATTAATACTTCTCAAAGTTTATATATTTTCTTGTGGTGTTAAATTCAGCAAGCTGGAAAGTCAAAAAATAGTAGTCTCCATAAATTTATCATGTCCCAATAAATGAAAATAAAACATTGTAAACCATTTCACCTATACATCAATAGTTGAGATAACCATTAAAGAATCATAAACATGTTCTTACATTTTAATATAGTTATCTTCTTTTGATACCCTTCAACCCAACAAAGGAAAATAAAAAAAAAAATACAAGTTTCTACTATAAAATGCCCATCAAATACTACATCATAGTTGGATAGCCTTTTCTACAAGCACATTTTATTTCATTAGTTTATAGATATCTTCATATGATGTTGACAAATGCTAACTGAAATTATATGTTTCCCCATGGAGAAGATCAGACTTTGCCATATTTGACACTACATGTGTGCTATTTGACTCACTACAATCTACATGATTTCATGCTTCTCAAACCATGATTCACCATGCAAGTAAAATGTTAGTCAAGAGGTCAACATCCTTACATCTAAGATGGTCAGATTAACCTAATTCATGTTTGCCTTGATACCCAAGGCTTCATTTATTTACTTAAAAGTAGGGGGTAAATATGCCATGTAATAATTACCCTTGAAAAGGAGAGCAATAAAAATCAATTTCACTAATATTAATCGTCGACATAACTCAATTTCTATAGAACACAAAGCCAAAAATCAAATAATCTTCAGCGCATTGATAGCGATAAAATAAATGACAAATAAAATTATTTCACCCGATCTATGTTTGCTTGGATGGCTTTATATTGACTTATTAATTAATTTTTTAAGTATGAAAATAATTAATTAATTAGTTAAGAGAAAATAATCCAAGCAACATAGATAAGATGAAATGAGGGGGTGTATGTGGATGTGATTGAGTACTGAATCATTTTCTCGAGGTAATCGAAAATTATTTTTTTCCAGAAAGGTCTCATGGCACTAGTGCCTTCAATGACAATGATTAGTTGTTTATTCATAATGTGTATTTTTCTAAAGATACTACAGATTGATGGTTGTTCGCCACCTATGATTTTATTTATTAAATAGTATACAAGTTTAGGGATAGGGTTTAAACATAAATTTGTGTAGACATTAATATTTTGTTGGATTTAAGATTGACCTCTACAAGACTAGTTGAATCAATGTTCTTCAAACCCACATGTTTTTTAGAGGTTATTAGAGGCTACTCCACCATGAACCCTAGCCCATACCTATAAAAAGAGGGTACAGGGTTGAGTAGCCTCCAATAACCTCTAACATACCTCTGGGTTTGAAGAACATGGATTGGGCTAGTCTTGTAGAGGCCCATCATAAATCAAACAAATTATTGATGTTTCCAGATACATTATCAGTTTCAACCCTATCCCTAAACTTGTATACTATTTAATAAAAGAATCATAGGCGGTGAACAACAATAAATCTATAGAATCTTTAGTAAAGCACACATGTTCAAAAAATAGCTAATCGTTGTCGTTAAAGGCACTGGTGCCATGGGACCTTTCTTGAAAACAACAATGTCTGATTACCTCAAGAAAATAATTTGGTACTCAAGTCACATCCACATACACCCCTTCATTTAATCTCATCTATGTTTTCTTGAATTGTTTTTTCTTTACTACAAAAAATCATTAATTACTCAAGATAAAACAATCCAACAATCATAGATAAGCTGAAATGAATTTATTAATAATTTATTTTATCATTGTCAATTCAGTGAAACTTATTGTCTTTTAGGTTTGGTGTTCCAGTGAAACTTATTTTCTTTTTGGTTTATTGTTCTATTGGAATTATGTCGTATTGATGATTAATTTTAGTAAAAATTATTTTTATTGCTTTCCTTTCCAAGGGTGATTATTAGATAGCACATCTTCCCCCTACTTTTAAGTAAATAAATGAAGCCTTAGTTATTAAGGCATGCCCGGTAAGGTTAACATGACCATTTCGGAGGCAAGAATGTTAACATGTTGCCCAATATTTTTCTTGCATGTTGAATCAAGTTTTGAGAATCATGGAACCATGTAGAATGTAGTTAATTAAATTGCACACATGTAGTGATAAATACAGAAGAATCTGATCTTCTCCATTGATAAACATATAATTTTAGTAAGCATTAGTCATCATCATATGAAGATATCTATGATTGATGAAAGAAAAGTGCTTGTAGAAGAGGCTTCCAAGCCATGAAGTAGTTTCTGATAGGCTTTTTGTACTAGAAACCTATATCTTCTCTTTATTTTCCTTTTTGGGTTAATGGGTATCAGAAGAGGATACCTATTTTAAAGTGCAAACATATGTTTATGATTCTTTAATGATGATTTCAACTATTGATCTGAAATGCTTTATAATGTTCTATTTGCATTTGTTGGGACGCAATAAATTTTATGGAAACTTCCATTTTTTGACTTGCTAGCTTGCTGAATTTAACACCTAAGAGAATATGTAAACTTTGAGAAGCATTAATTTCTAGTCTTATATTTGAAATTTAATATTAGAGCTATTTTCGAGTATCAAATACATTTCCAAAATTTGTCTATTTGGATGAAGAAGATTGGATGTCTTATCACGTTTTCTAGTTTACATTGGAATTGTCAACATGTTCTAGCTAGAATGATTTGGTTAATTTATCATAAAGGTTGTTATATAACCCTTGATTGCAAGGTTAACATACACATTTCATGAGCGATGTATTCTTTTTCCTTCTTTGAGCAAATATGGTGAACAGAAAACTTATTCTTCTCCCCTCCCTGAAATTCTCGTAGACGTTAAAGATATAATTAGGCATGTTATGTTACATTCCATAACAATTATACTTTAATTATATTATCCAATAGCTTCATAACTTTCTTTCCTTGTTTTGAGATGTTTTATGTCATGTTTTGGTTTTTTTCATTCTTTCTTTTTCTTTTATTGCAACTGTTCTTGTGAGGGGTGATCTTTGGTTCTTAAAACTCACATAAATTTTTCTCTCATCAGCTATAGAGCAAACAATTAATGTCCATCCGACTCCAGTGTTCTTTGTGTTTCACTTTAGTGATTTTACCTACAGAAGTCAACTGATTAGCTTTCTCTTGAATGACTACTTAATATGTTGTTGGTTTGGCGTTCTTCAAAGCCATTTTTTATTTTTTTAAATCAATCTAGTTTCTAGAACATTTCTATTGTTGAAGTATATGTGTTGTAGACATTTTCATAGACTTATCCCATTAAGAGAATGTGATTTTTCTAAAATACTCTTATGATTTCCCATCCCTTTGTAAAAGGACCGTCTTGAACTAAATGATGGACAACACAGTTTTAGGAGGATATCAAGGGGTTCAAAGTTGCAATTAGTGAAGTGGGGTACCATTGTGGTATCTCTTTCTCTTGTTTGGAGATAATGCTTTGGTGTTTTATGATGCAAATGAGATCCAACTAGAATTCCTTGGACAAGGATTGACTTGTTTCCAAGTGGCGTTAGGGCTTATAATTAACCTTAGAAAATGTAAGACCATCTCAACAAAGATAGTGTGTCTAACCCTAAGCCTCAAGGAGGGAATGGTTGTGGACCTTTCACATCAAGTCCTCCCCCTCTTACTCAGATTAGCTAGCGAGAGGAATACTACTGATTATCTATGAAAGAAGGCTTTTAAGAATGAAATATTATCTACTTGCTCCATGTGTGGAGGAAAGCATGAGGGTAAATTTCTAGCTGGTTCTAATGCATATTTTGGTTGTGACATGATGGATCACAAGATAAAGGATTGTCCCTCAGTTGCTAAGAATGGTGGAGATAATCATCGACGGATTCCATATTACCTTTCCCCATGTTCTAGTGATAATCAGAAGCAAAACTGATTCTATGCACTTCAGACTTGTCATGAGCCAGAGGGTTCTCTCGATGTGGTTACCGGTATGTTGAAAGTCTTTCATCTTGATGTTTATGCTTTGCTTGATCCTAGTGCTACCTTGTCGATTGTGATGCCATATTTGGCTTTGAGGTTTGATATTGTTCATGATATGTTTTAAGATCTTTTTTATTACTCTACTCATGTGGGTGATTCTATTGTGGCTAAAAGGAAATATAGAATGTGTCCCGTCTCCTTGTCCCAAATAGTCACTCATGTTGATATTGTAGAGCTTGATATGCTAGATTTTGATGTTATCCTTGGTATCAATTGGCTACATTCATGTTACGCTTCTATCGACTGTCGAACCCATGCAATCAAGTTTCAGTTTCCAAATAAACCTATCCTAGAATGGAAAGGGGGAAATTTTGTGCCTAAAAGTAAGTTTGTTTAATGTCTTAAAGCTAGAAAGTTGATTTCTAAGGGTTGCATATTCAATATGGTGTGGTTTAGCGATATGGATTCCGAAACCCCTACTTTTAAGTCGATCCATGTCACGCCCCGAGGCTACCCCCAGGACGTGGACATGGAACCTTGGATCATGAGTGACCCCAAGCTAACCCTACTAGCATATCATAAGCATACTAACATAAACTGAAATAAGAAATATTGTGCGGAAGCTTAAGCATAAAATAAAGTGAAATGATGGGGAATACCCATTCAAGTCTGAATATATAAAACTGAGAGTTCAATAACAACTGAAAGATCAAACTGAGAACTTAAACTAAATCTAAATATGTCTGAATGAAGGCCTACTAGAGATGCTAGGAGATGCCCCCAACTAACTCTAGCAAAACTACAACTAAAACAAGTATGAGTGAAGAAAAGACATATAAATCATCCTCGAAGAATGAGGACTCACCACTGGTACTGCTGAACTGGAGATCAAGAACCGATCTATGCATTATCTGAATGTTGAAGGCCAGAACCTATATCACGAGAAGATGTAGCGTAGAGTATTCGTCAGTACTTGAAAGATACTGAGCATGTAGGATAGGATAAAGCTGAACAATATATACATAATTGAACAAAGCAGTAAGAGCAATGACTTAATCTGAACATGATGTAAGTACTGAAATATACTGAACTAAATGAATGCAATGACCAAATACATGATATGTTAAGACTGAATACTGAACTATAACTGATAAAATGGTCAATGCACTAGAATGTAACTGTGGGAGCTACTATATAACCAACATAAAACCACGAGAGCTATCCAAGGAGTCCGATGTATTGCCCTATCAAGAGGACACAATATACCTTGCCAAGGGTATAAAGGCATGACTGACATGATTAATAAATATGTTGCCCACAAAGGGGACTTATCCTACGGGGGCACGTAGTTCTGGGACTATGATGGTGAGAAACCCTTAGTCTACTCGGTACTAAGCCTACTCCCAACTGATTATGTATCTAACAGAGTTTTTGGCCAAAATCATCCTTACACTATACCCCAAACTTAAACTACATCCTTAAAGTATTATTCTTAGCAGAAAAAATCCTTCAAGTATTTAAAAGTTAACAATTTCATCCTTCTACTTGAATTTATCAGAAAACTAATCGATCCCACAAAAATCATGTCATCCCTTCCTAATTATTATTCTTAGATACGCCAAAATACTATCGTGAACTTTTTTAGTAATTGAGTTTAACATTATGTAAAATCTTTTCATTTGACAGTGTTTTTCATTTATTTTTTATGTAATTTGATATTAAAAGTATTATTAGTTGAAATATATTTCTTCTCAATTGAATATGCTAGAAAAAGCATTTGTTAGAGACTTCCGCTTCTAAAAATTCTAGAATGATACTCAAATGCAAAACAAAATCAATATTTTGATTACTTCAATACCAAATTGATCCAAAAATTTATTGTTCTAAATACATTTTTTCTATGAAAAAGGTAAAGATAATTAAGCTCCAACTTCTTTCCGTTACTAAATGAGAAAAGGAGCAGATCCTGTACCCTCACACCTTCCAAACATTTTTTGTTTCTCTAAGCAATAGTGTCTAAGATATTTAATATTTTTTCAGGATATTCTTATAGTACGTAATGAAATTATGCAGGAAAACTTTTGTTGATAGTCACGTGAACTACTCATGTTTTGTAGGATCCCTTAGTTTTTTGACGATATCTAACAGAAGGATGAAAATTGTTCACTTTTAAATTCTTAAAGGATGTTTTATGCTTAGAATGATATTTTAAGGATGAAGTTTAAATTTGAGGTATACTTGAGGATGTTTTTGGCCAAAAACTCTAAGTAACACATTATAACTGAATTTTGTAATACTCAATAGCTCAAAATACTAACATGCTAATTGAAAATGCAACATTAATATACTGATAATAAAACATTCTTATCTGAGACATGTGTAGCTGAATAAATTGACCTAGCATGTGTAATTCATGAACTAAACAAATCTACACCACTAGGGTTCTGAGTTTCATGCAAGAAGCTGAGCAACAATTTCTCAAAACTTGATAATATGATTAGGATTGATCTAACAGCTAAATCACAACAATAACCTGAAGTTCTAGAAACCCTAAGTATAAACATGATAAAGAGAATCAAGAATCTGACTGAAATCTAGGGACCTTATGGGTGAAAGGAACCCACTAGTGAAATCCCACATACCTGGTGACGAATTTAATAAAGAAATCTTTCGATTTCAGGGATAGCACTGGAGGAAACCTTACTGCGTTCTTGGAGAGGGTTGTCGACTCTTTCTCCCTTTTCTCGTTCAACTTGGATGAATTTTTGAGAATGAGTTGACTTGGGTAAATTCTACGAAGTTACTAGGCTAAAACTGACTAAAACGACGTAGTTTAGGGGTTAATCGACATAGTTTAGCTGTCCAATGCATAATGAAAAGACAAAAATAACCTTGACTTACAAGTTGTCAGGACCTGACCGACGGACCATGGATGGACCGATAGTCCTTCTTGGTCAACCGTTATTTGACTTCAGATAGGGGGTTCTGGGGTCTCGATCCTCAGACCAGGACCATGGACCATTGTCTGATCTACGGTCCGTGGGTCCGGCCGTGGGTCGACCCTTAGAATGATTTTCTAGATTTTATGGGGAGGGGCTGCAGGTGGCTAACCACAGACCCCACCCACGGTTCGTGGGTCACCCTACGGTCCGTGGGTGGTACCCATTGGTGGCACCTACAACTTCTGATTTTCTGCAATCTGGTGTTTCTAGCATACGGGGTGTTGCACTATCTCCCCCTTGGGAACATTCGTCCTCGAATGAAGACTAACCTAGTTGATATGGAGGGAAAGAGCTGAAATCCCTACCATAACATACTGGAAACTAAAATCTGATTGAACTAAGTTGCAAGAAGATGAAAATACATTAAAAATGCAAGTGTAACTTAAGGAACAAAATATTGATACTGAATTTACGCATGAGTAACTGAAAGACTGGTGAGGAACTATTACCTCAAGCTAGAATGGAATCGGAAGGAAAGAGATGAGGATACTTGGCCTTTATGGCTTCTTCTGCTTCCCAAGTAGCTCCCTTTATGGACTGACTCCTCCACCAAACCTTAACTGAAGCAACTTCTTTGTTTCTCAACCTTCCAACCAGAGCATCAATAATTTCAAATGGCGCATTTTCATAACTGAGGCTATCCTTCACAACCACGCTTTCCAATAGTACTATGGATGTTGGATCACCCATACACTTCTTCAAAAATGAAATGTGAAAGACCAGATGGACTGCTGCTAGTTCTGTTGGCAACTCTAACTCATGAGTCACTATACCAACCCTTTTAACGATCTTGTAAGGGCCTACATATCTAGGACTGATCTTCCCTTTCTTGCCAAATCTCATCACCCCCTTCATAGGCGACACTTTCAGAAAAAATACAATCATCAAACTCGAATTCTAAGTCCCTTCTCCTTACATCTGCATAGGATTTCTGGTGACTCCGGGTTGCCTTAAGTCTATCTCTGAAGAGATGAACTTTTTCCATAGCATCATGAATCGAATCTGGTCCTATCAAGGCTGCTTCACCTACTTCAAACCAACCAATTGGAGATCTACATCTACGCCCATACAATGCCTCATAAGGGGTCATCTGAATGCTGGAATGGTAACTATTAATGTAGGTGAACTCTATAAGAGGAAGGTGATCGTCCGAACTAACCTTGAAGTCAATCATGCAAGCTCTTTAACATGTCCTCTAAGGTTTGAATGGTACGCTCTGCCAGACCACCCATCTCAGGATGAAATGTTGTGTTGAGGTTAACCTGAGTACCAAGACCTTTCTGAAATGACTTCAAGAAATAAGAGGTAAACTGAGGACCTCTATCTGAGATGATAGAAAAAGGAACCTCATGCAACCTAACTATCTCATTAATGTAAAGCTTGGCGTAGCCCTCCACCGAATCGGTAGTCTTAACAGCTAAAAAGTGAGCAGATTTAGTAACTCTGTCTACTATAACCAAAATGGAGTCATGATGTCTGCGAGTACGAGGTAAACCTGTAATGAAGTCCATGTTTATCACCTCCCACTTCCATGTAGGGATGTTGATTTCTTATGTCATCCCTCCTAGTTTATGATGTTCTACCTTCACCTGCTGACAATTTAGGCACTTAGCCACAAAATCTGCTATATCCCTTTTTATGCTATTCCACGAAAAGACTTCTTGCAGATCACGGTACATCTCAGTGGCACCTGGATGAATAGAATACCTGGAGTTATGGGTTTTTGTAAGGATCTATTGTCTCAACTCACCTACCTTAGGAACACAGAAATGACATTGGTAGCGAAGCACCCCATCTCCCCCTTGGGAGAAAACCTGAACTTTCTACTGATGAACTGCACCCTTTAATTGAAGCAATATCGGATCACTGTCTTGTTTTTCTTTAACCTTCACTACCAATGAAGATTCTGGCCCATTCTGAACTGCTACACCACAATCTTATATGCTCATAAGGCAAACTCCTAAGCGAGCAAGCCTGTGAACATCATTCACTAATTCCTTCCTTTCTTCGTTAACAAGCGCTACACTACCATAGATAGTCTGCTAAGAGCATCATCTACTGCATTGGCCTTACAAGGATGGTATAGCATATTCATTTCATAGTCCTTGAGGAACTCAAGCCATCTCCTCTGGCGAAGATTCAATTCCTTCTAGGTGAACACATACTGAAGGCTCTTATGGTCTATGAACACATCTACATGCACACCATACAAGTAATGTCTCCAAATCTTTAGGGCAAATACCACTGCTCCAAGCTCGAGGTCGTGAGTTGCATAGTTTGTGTCATGCACCTTAAGTTGTCTAGAAGCACAAGCTATAACCTTACCTCGCATCATCAACACACAACCTAGGCCGACTTTGGATGCACCACAATATATCACATAAGCATCTAAACCCTCTGGTAGAGTCAAAACAGGAGCTGTAGTCAACCTATTTTCAATTTCGAGAAGCTCTTCTCACAATCATCTAACCATTAAAACTTTACCTTTTTCTGAGTCAACTTTGTCAATATAGAAACTATGGGTGAAATTCCTTCCATGAACCTTCTGTAATGACCAGCCAAACCCAAGAAACTTCTGATATATGTAGGAGAGGTAGGTCTGGGCCATTGTTTCATTGCTTTTATTTTCTCCACTCGGATCCCTTCACTTGCTACTATATGCCTAAGAAAAGCAACAGGTTGCAACCAAAACTCACATTTGCTAAACTTAACGAATAATTGGCAAACTTTGAGAGTTTGTAGGACAACCCTCAATTAAGTAGCATGTTCTTCCTCATTCCTAGAGTAAATGAGGATATCATCAATAAAGATGATAACAAACAAGTCCAAATACTACTTTAACACCCTGTTCAACAAATCCATGAAAGCTGCAGGAGCATTGGTTAGTCCAAAAGACATAGCTACAATTTCATAATGACCATACCAAGTCCTGAAGGCTTTTTTTGGAATGTCACTATCTCTGACTCTGAGTTGATGATAACCGGATCTGAGGTCTATCTTCAAGTAATGACCAACACTCTGAAGTTTGTCAAACAAGTCATTAATCCTGAGGATACAGTACTTATTCTTGATTGTGACTTTGTTCAACTGCTGATAGTCAATGCACATCCTGAGAGACCCATCTTTCTTTTTCACAAACAACATTGGTGCACCCTATGGGGAAATACTAGATCTGACAAATCCCTTATCGAGAAGGTCTTTCAAATGCTCTTTCAATTCCTTAAGCTTAGCTAGAGCCATTATGTAAGGAGGAATAGAAATAGGCTGGGTATTTGGAAGGAGATCAATTCCGAAGTAGATTTCCCTTTCTAGAGAAACTCCAAGAAGATCTTCTGGAAACACTTGTGGGAACTCATTTACTACTAGAACTAACTCAAGAGTTGGAGTTTCATAGCTTGAACCCTTAACTCAAACTAGATGATAGAGATAACCCTTAGAGATCATCTTTCTAGCCTTAAGGTAAGAGATAAATTGACCCATAGGCACGGAACTACTACCCTTCCACTCTAAGACTGGTTCACTCGAAACCTTAAAACGAATGATCTTAGTTACACAATCGACTAAGGCATAACAGGAATGTAACCAATCCATGCTTAGAATGATATGACAAATCTACCATTTCTAACTCAACAAGATCTGCGGAGGGACTTTGTGAGAGACTGTGACAGGGAAATTTCAGTATACCCATCTAGCTATAACTAGGTCACCGACAGGAGTACATACTGAGAAGGGTTCTGATAAAATATCTGGACTGACATCAAAGTTTATTGTTGTATAAGGAGTTACAAAGTAAAGATTAGCCCCTTGGATCTAACAAAGCATAAACATCTAAATGAAAGACTCGCAACGTACTAGTAACCACATCACGAGAATCTTCCTGATCCTAGTGAGCCTGGAGAGCATACAACTTGTTCTGGCGCTGACTGCCACCTGTACCAGAAGATGTACCATGTTGAGTTAGGCGACCTACTAGTGCTGCTAAGGTTGTAGACTGAGCCCTACCACTGTTACCTCCTTGTCCCTGATTAGAAGAAGGGCAATCCCTCAATCTGTGATAAGTCTGACCACACCCAAAATTTCCATCTTTTCCTGCAAGACACTCACCCGAATGGTTCTTACCACATTTTGGACAACTTGGGTAGGTCCTAGTAACTGAAACACTCCCTTTAGACTTAGATCCTAGCCTGTCGAAACCTGGAGGATGGAGCACTAGCTGATGAAGGTTTTGGAGTTGAAGATTTTCGTTGAAACTATGAGCGATTTCCACCACCCAATTTCTAATGAGAGTACTCATAGTTTCCTATCCTAGACTTCTTTTTGTCCTTAGCATGTTCCCTAATCTTATCTCCTTCAACCTAACGAGCATGAGTCGTGAGCTTAGAGATGTTCATATCTTCCAGCCACATAGCATTTCGGCACTCTGTTCTCACCAAATCAGATACCCCAAAATAGGAACTTACTCATATGCTCCCTAGGTTCAACAACCATATGTGGAAAATACCTGGAGAGCTGGGTGAACCTAAGTTCATACTCATAGACCGACATAGAACCTTGTCTTCAAACTCATGAATTCCTAAGCCTTTGTCTCTCTCAACTCCCTTGGAACGAACCTATCAAGAAAAGCTTTGGTAAAGAACTCCCAAGTCACAAGAGCTGCATTCTCACCCCTATTTTCCTTCCACTGCGTGAACCATATGTGAGCTACATCCTTGAGTTAGTAGGACACCAACTCTACCCTATCATTTCCAGTTACTTGCATCACTCCAAAGATCTTCTTGGCCTCATCAATAAAGTTCTAGGGAACCTCACCAACTTGCAACCCTAGAAACACATGTGGGTTTATCCTAACAAAATCACGGACCCTAGTTGTCACTGATCAACCACTAGCATTCGAAGGAAATGGAACCTGATGATTGTTTTGGTTAGCTACACTCTGTGCCAAAAGTTAAATGGAGTTCCGAAACTCTACATTCGAACCCTCATGATCTGGAGGAGCTGCGTTAGCGTTGCGTGCATTAGCATTCCTTGGGTAAGCTCTACGATGAGGCATGATATGAAACGCATAACGTCGAGTTAGAAAGAAGATCATACCCACGCACGTTAAGAATGACAAGAAAGTGAAGTTCTTCCTAAAACACTTCGTAGCCTCCCCCTCATAGGTGTGGCGCGCTTCACACTCATGAAAGGGACTCTACTTAGTGTAGCTTTTCAGACATCCTATAAATCTTAATCCTAGTGCTTTATACTAATTTTATCACGCCCCGAAGCTACCCAAGGACGTGGGCACGGGACCTAGGATCACGACTGACCCCAAGCTAACCCTGCTGGCATATCATAAGCATACTAAGATAAATTGAAAAATGAAATATTGTGCGGAAGCTTAAACATGACATAAAGTTAAATGATGGGGAAAACCCATTCTAAGGCTGAATATATAAAGCTGAGAGTTCAATAACAACTGAAAGATCAAACTGAAAACTAAAATTAAATCTAACTATGTATGAATGAATGCATCTAACTAACTAAAGATGCTGGGATATGCCCCTAGCTAACTCCAGCAAATCTGAAACTAAAAGAGGAATGACTGAAGAAAAGACATGTAAATCATCCTTGAAGAATGAGGACTCACCACTGGTACTGGTGACCTGGAGATCGGGAACTGATCTATGCGTGATCTAAATGTTGAGGGCCTTAACCTACATCTCGATAAGATGTAGCGCAGAGTATACATCAGTACTTCAAAGGTACTGAGAATGCATGTTAGGATAAAACTGAACAATATATACATAACTGAACAAAGCAATAAGAGCAATGACATAATCTGAACATGATGTATATACTAAAATATACTGAATACAATTACCAAGTACATAATATACTGAGATTGAATACTGAACTATAACTGTTAACCTGGTCAATGCACTAGAATCTGACTGTGGGAGCTACTGTTAACTGACATAAAACCATGAGAGCCATATGTGGAGTCCGATGTATCGCCTTATCGAGAGGACCCAATATACCTTACCAAGGGTATAAAGGCATGACTGGCATGATCACTAAATATGTTGCCCACAGAGGGGACTTATCCTACGGGGCACATAGTTCTGGGACTATAAAAGTGACTCACCCTTAATCCACTCGGTACTAAGCCTACTCCGAACTGATTATGTAAGTAACACATTATAATTGAATTTTGTACTACTGAATAGCTCAAAATACTGATATGATAACTGAAAATCCAACATTAATATACTGATAATGAAACAATCTTAACTGAGGCATGTGTAGCTAAATAAACTGACCTAGCATGGGTAATTCATCAACTAAACGAATCTACACCACTTGGGTTCTGAGTTTCATGCAAGAAGCTGAGCAACAATTCCTTAATATGTGATAATATAATTAGGATTGATCTAACAGCTAAATCACAACAGTAACCTGAATTTTTAGAAACCCTAGGTCTAAACATGATATAGAGAATCAAGAATATGACTGAAATCTAGGGACCTAATGGGTGAAAGGAACCAACTTGTGAAATCTCACATACCTGGTGACGAATTTCACGGAGAAATCTTTCGATTTCGGGGATGGAACTGGAGGAAACCTTGATGCATTCTTGGAGAGGGTTGGTTGACTCTTTCTCCTTTTTCTCTTTCTACTTGGATGAATTTTGGAGAATGAGTTGACTTGGGTAAAGTCTAATTAAGTTACTAGGCTAAAACTTACTAAAACGACGTATTTTAGGGGTTAAACTACGTAGTTTAGGTGTCTAATGCATAAGGAAAAGACCAAAATGACCCTGACTTAAAAGTTGTTGGGCCCAACCGATGGACCGTGGATGGATTGACGGTCCATCCTGGTCAACCGTCATTTGGCTTCATAGAGGGGGTTCTGGGGTCTCGGTAGAGCAGGACCATGGCCTGTGGTCTAATCTACGGTCTGTGGGTCTGGCCGTGGGTTGACCCTTAGAATGATTTTTTGGGTTTTCTGGGGAGGGGTTTCAGGTAGCCAACCACGGACCCCACCCGCAATTCATGGGTCACCCTACGTTCTATGTGTGGTGCCCGTTGGTGGCACCTGCAACTTCTTATTTTGTGCAATCTGGTCTTTTTAGCATATAGGGTGTTACAATCCCCATGGTTAACGAATTTCCAGAAGTTTTTCTTGATGATTTACCTAGTGTTCCTCCCGAGAGGAAAATAGACTTCGGTATTGACCTTCTCCCAGATACGCAACCTATCTTTATTCATCCTAACAAAAGGGCTTCGACATAACTTAAGGAACTAAAGGAGTAGTTGAAATATTTGTTGGATAATTCTTTCATCCAACCAAGTATCTCTCCATGGGGTGCTCCAGTTTTTTTGTTAGAAAGAAAGATGCTTCATTCCGTATATGTATTGACTACCGATAATTGAAAAGGTTACCATTAAGAACAAATATCCTCTCCCGAGGATAGATGATTTTTTTGATCAACTTCAAGGAGCAAATTACTTTTCTATGATTGACCTTCGATTAGGTTATCACCAATTGAGGGTAAAGGAAGATGACACTCCGAAGATGGATTTTTGAACTCGTTATGGTCATTATGAGTTTTTGGTGATGTCATTTTGCTTGAAAAATGCTCGGACCGCATTTATGGATTTGGTGAATAAAAGTGTTTAGACAATACCTTGATATGTTTGTGATTATGCTCATTGATGCTATACTGATCAATTCAAGGAGTGAAGGCGAGGATACCGATCATTTGAGGATTGTGTTGCTAGTTTTCAAGGACCAACAATTTTTTGTGAGTTTTGGCTAAGGTCAGTAGCTTTTCTTGGTCATATTGTTTCTGGTAAGGGTATTGAGGTAGATCCTAAGAAAATGGATGAGGTTAAGAGTTGGCCTAGACCTCTATCTCCTTCAGACATTAGAAGTTTCCTGCGTTTGACTGGTTATTATAGGAGTTTTGTTGAAGGATTTTCTTTGATTACCTCTCTATTGATGGCGTTGACCCAAAATAAAGTTAAGTTTATATTGCCCGAAGCTTGTGAAAAGAGTTTCCAAGAATTAAAGGATAGACTTGATTTCACTTTGGAATTGACTTTACCGGAAGGAACTGATGGATTTGTTGTTCATTGTGATGCCTCAAGAAATGGGTTAGGTTGTATCCTTATGGAAAATAGGAAAGTTAATGCCTATGTTTCAAGGAAAAATAAGATTCATCAGAAGAATTATCCTACCCATCACCTAGAACTAGTGGAAGTTGTGTTTGCTCTAAAGATTTGGAGGCATTACTTGTATGATGTCTATGTAGATGTCTTTACTAACTACAAGAGTTTGCAATATGTGTTTAGAAAGAAAGATTTGAATCTTTACCAAAGAAGTTGGCTTGAGTTACTAAAGGACTACAATAGGTGTTCTATATCAACCTGGTAATGCAAATATGGTGGCAGATGCTCTTAGTCGGTTATCGATAGGTAGTGTTGCTCATATTGAGGATGATAAAAAGGAGTTGGATCAAGATGTTCATAGATTGGCCCGATTGGATGTTTGATTAGTTTACTCTACCAAATGTGGTGTTATGGTTCACACTCAATCAAAATTATCTTTTGTGGAAAATGTGAAACCCAAGCAAGGTCTTGATCCGACCTTGGTTGAATTGAAGGAAGTGGTGCTTAAAAAGTTCTTAGAGGCTTTCTCCCAAGGGAGAGATAGTGTGCTTAGATATCAAGGTCGTTTGTGTGTCCTTAATGTTGATGATTTGAGAGGGAAAATCTTATCCGAAGCCTACAGTTCTCGATATTCCATTCACTCGGGAGCCACCAAG
Organism: Solanum acaule; assembly: GCA_036250505.1. NCBI lineage: Eukaryota > Viridiplantae > Streptophyta > Magnoliopsida > Solanales > Solanaceae > Solanum > Solanum acaule. The sequence continues at coordinate 60,026 of JAJOOR010006407.1, forward strand.
ATGTACCATGACTTGTGGGAGATCTATTAGTGGAATGAGATGAAAATGGATATTTCCGAATTTGTGGCTAAGTGTCCTAATTATCAACAAGTGAAGGTTGAACATCAAAAGTTGGAACGTCTATCTCAAAATATTAGCATTCCTACTTTGAAGTGGGAAGATTTGAACATGGACTTTATTGTTGGTTTACCACGCCAATGGAGGAAACATGACTCGAATGGGGTTATTGTAGATCGAATGATGAAATTAGCTCATGTCATTCCCGTGAAGGTTTCTTATTCGGTGTAGGACTATGCTAGGTTTTATTTGAGGGAAATGGTAAGGTTTCATGGAGTGCCCCTATCCATTATCCCCAATTGTGGTACCTAATTCCTTTCTAAGTTATGGAAATCTTTCCAAAAGAATCTGGGTACTTGTGTTAAGTTTAGTACAACCTTTCATCCACAAACCAATAGGAAAGTGGAGCGTACTATCGAAACATTGGAGGATATGTTGAGAGCATGTGTAATTGACTTCAAGGATAATTGGGATAATCACTTGCCTTTGATTGAATTTGCGTATAATATTAGATATCACTCAAGCATTGGAATGGCTCTATTTGACGCTCTATATTGTAGGAGGTGTAGATATCCTATAGGTTGGTTTGAAGTGGGGCGAAGTCTCTTTGTTAGTCCCCGAGTCGGTGCATGAGGTTATGGAGAAAGTTCAGCTTATTACAGAAAAGTGTAAAATGGCTCAAAGCCGGCAAAAGTCCTATGCCGATGTTAGAAGGACAAACCTTGAATTTGATGTTCATGATTGGGTCTACTTGAAAATCTAACCCATGAAGGGTGTGATGAGGTTTGGGAAGGAGAGAAAGCTTAGTCCCCATTACGTGGGCCCATATCAAATTTTGAGGTGTATTGGCAATGTTGCTTACAAACTTGATTTGCCTAATGATTTGGCATCGGTGCATCCAGTTTTCCATGTCTCCTTGTGCAAGAAATGTGTTGGAGATCCAACATACATAGTTTCCGTAAAAGAGTTTGGAGTTAAGGATAATAGTTTCCTTAAAAGAGATTGGAGTTAAGGATAATATTTCTTATGAGGAAGTTCTGGTTTAGGTTTTAGACCAGCAAGTTAATAATTTGAGAAACAAAGAGGTTGATTCCGTAAAGGTTCTATGGAGGAATTAGTTAATTGAGGGGTGCTACTTAGGAGGCCGAGGCTGATATCATGTCCCGTTATCCTTATCTCTTTCCTTCCATCTCTATTCTAGCTTGAGGTATTTAGTTTCTCATGGTTTACTCTTTTGTTGTCATGTGTCTTAAATATTCCCATGATTTCCTCATTTATGCATGTTCATGAAAATATTAAATTTTGAGAAAATAAGTTAACTTGATTGATTTCTTCATGTTTCTGTGCATTTGAGTATGAGTTGCATATAGACTTCATGACATGATGTTTTGGAGCTTTAGCTTGGATTTGATGTTTCCTACTTGGATATGTGCATTTATATGATTGCATTCATGTTGGGTTGTTAGTTTAAATGCCTACCCTCTTTATGATTTCTTGAATCTCATTTGAGGATGAAAATTCCAAAGGGGGAGATATTGTAACACCTAGAATTCAAAGAGATGAGAAATTGTAGCTTTTCAGGATCTGGTGCAAGAACCAACTAATCCACCGACGGCCAGTGGTCTGACACACGGTCCGTAGGTAGGCTCGTAGTTCGCCAGTCCCAATTTTCAAAAATTGTCAGGTTTCAATATTTTTTTCATGCACTTCACCAGGATGACTCGTTGTCTATGCACGAGCCGTATGTAGGTCTCGTAGGTGAGTCCTAGGCTTAGAGAAATTTTAGAATCAACGTCAGGACCCACAGAGGGTATACGACCTATAGGCGACCCACAGACCATGCATGGGGGGTCAGAGATTGGTGGTTTATCCATATTTTACTAATTTTAGTTTAGTGAGAAAGGCTAAGAGAAAATGGATTATGATATTCGTCAGAATTTTTCATTTGAAGGATTTGGGATTCGTTATCAACCTCCGTCAAATTTAATGGATGAGTATTGTTAGATTGATAAGGCCTCCTTAGAACATATGCCAACAAGCAAGTTTTATATTAATATTTTCAAATAGTATTAGATAATTATGTATTTAAGTTGAATTGACTAGTAATAATCATTCAGGAAACTAAAAGAGGATCATTATAGAGCAAAATTCTCTTTTTCGATGATTGAGCAGATGGGCTTTGTCGTAGTATTTCCTAAGGGTACAAATCCACGTTAGCCTTTCAAACTCAAAACATACCACAATTCTCAACTTTAAACTCAAAGTTTGAAACAAATTTTCTAAACTTAATCATAAAAGACTCAGGATCGATATCAGGAGGAGAAAAATGGTAAATTCATGAAACTTTCCAAAAATGACCGACCGAGTCGTTTCATTATCCACCACTAAAAACCAAGTTCTTCATCAAACATAAAGTAAGATAAAGTACTTGAAGCTTCGAAAACCTGAGGATATCTGGCACGTATATTTGACTCCGTCTCCCAAGTCGCCTCACAAACTAAATGGTGCTTCCATTGCACCTTCAATGAAGCGATCTCCCTTGTCATAAGCTTCCAGACCTGTCTATCCAAAATGGTTATAGGCTCCTCCTTGAAAGATAAGTATGGACCCAACTCAACCTAATTAAGAGAAAGTACATGCGACTCATTCGACTCGTACTTCTGAAGCATTGAGATATGGAACACATGGTGCACAATTGACAAACTAAGTGGCAAGGCCAGTTTACATGCCACCTCTCCCACGCGACTCAAAATCTCAAAGAGTCTAATGAATGTAGGTCTAAGCTTCATCTTCTTTCCATACCTCATCATACCTTTCATGGGTGACACTTGGAGCCAAACATAATGTCACGACCCAAAGTACACCCTAGACGTTAAATGGTGTATACACTACAACAAAAATGGCCTTTAGTGGAAATAAATTCTTAATTGCCGCTAAAAATAAGCGGCAATTAACACTCTTTGTATATGTCCCTAAAGCCTTTAGCGGCATTGGATCTAATAGCACTTAACTAATATCCGCAAAGACTTTAACAGTCTTTATTAATATGTTTATTTCATGCTGCTAAAAGTTTTTTTCGTTGTAGTGATAGAACACCAAGAGGCCCTACAAAAGCCACTTGGCATACATAAACAAGATAATAGAATCTAACAAGTTTAAAAGATAGTTTATATCATAAAAGAGTTTGTCAAAAATGAAGCGGAAGTCGAACATAGTATCCAAGCCATCTATTACATCAAGGGTGATTGGACGTAACCCATACATCACATACAATCTCTAAAAAAGCAAAGCCAATAAGCAATAATGGTTCGGTCCTCGGAACATGGACTCACCAATCATCAATATCTACTAAGTGATCCCTGGCCACGAAGATGCGGAATAGGAGCGTCGGACCCTACATAAGTTAAACAATGTGCAAGAGTATGTGTTAGTACAAATATGTACCTAGTATGATAGCAATGCATAAAAGTTATGAAATCATGCCAAAAGTACATTTTCTTTCCATGTAAAGACCAAGTCAAAACATAAGATAAGAGGGTTAGAAAACATATACATAATCATGGTCAATGCAAGTTAAATCATCTTTAAAACACATGTGAGATACTTTAAAGGTAACCTTAATTAATCATTATTATGGGAAGTAGCATTAGCTGGCATAGAGACCATGCGAGCTATAACATGAAATCAGTTGTACTCCTCTCACACCGAAAAGAGAGTGTCCTACTTGCCAAGGTAGGACCATGATCTTCTAGCTTACATGGATCCACTAGCTAATGTCTATCTTAAGATCATCATCCTATGGGGAAGAGTTATGAGATAAGAAGATTGCTACTAGAAATCCCACCTCTAGCTACTGAAGAGCTTCCATCTCAATCCTCTCGGTGCTAAGCATAAATCTCACGAAATAGTTATTAATCTTAACTAGTCCGATGATCCATGGAAAGGCACAATTAAGTAACCAATACAAGCTAAAGTTATATTATCATCCATGGAAATGTACAATTAAGCAACCAATCCAAGCTAGAGACATCACATGATAGCTCATTTGACCATGCATGAGAAAATCTTTCACCATCCATGATCTTTTCATAATAGCTTTTAAGGCCCATAGTCATTGACTTCATGCTAGAAATGCCCTACTACTAATGGAAATAATTTTAGAATCGTGATCTATAATCATTGATAGCATATCCGTATACCATACTAATCAAGACTTGATTTAGGAAAATTGCCCGAAAAAATTGAGGTCAAATTAAGATGTCATTCATGTCATGTGGCCAAGCTTCATAGAGCATATAGATATCTTCATCTATAAGCTTAATTGAGTCATAAACATACTTACATAAACATGAATTCGTTTCAATAATTCATAAGTTTCATCATGTTTTCAAAGTCAATGCATTCAACTTCATTTATATCAATCTAATCAAAACGACATGCATTTCTTCATGAATTCATCTTTCATGGTTTATAATCAAAATCATGGGTTATGCATTGGTTCATGGGGAAAAAACTTAAAAACATGCAATTACTTCAATTCATGCATAAGAAGTCATAAAAAAATCAATTGGATCAACATTGAAAGAAACCCATGACATGGAAATAAAACCCTAACTTCAATTAGAGATTTCTAACTTCTAAATTGGTGAATTTAGGAACCCTATAGAGGAAAGAACTCCATAGGTGAATACTAGCATACCTTGATGTAAAAAGCCCACAAGAAATGGTGAATTAGAGACTTGATCTGTCAACCCTAGACTTCTTCTTCTTCTTTAGAGAGAGAAATATTTGAGAGGAGGAGCTTGATCAACTTTTTGAAATTTAAGAGAATGAATTGAGTTTTGGTTATTTGGAGGTTTAAATCATTATATAGGGCTTTGGGTAGAAGGCAAAACGACGTAGTATTGAGTTAAAACAATTGGGAAAACACCCAAAAGCCCCTGACATTACACTGTCGAATTAACTCACTAGAAGGCCTAGACTAGCCGTCTAGATCACCACGGCCCGTCTAACGGATCGTGAAGAAATTCTACTGACAGGGATTCACTATTTCGAGAATAACATTTTACTTCGAGCTTCAAATTAGGCAAGCTCGGTGGCGTTGGAAAGATGACTCAGAGATGTTTAATTTTATATCATAGGCCACCTAATTCATTTGATGCTAAGAGATATGATTGTTTAATGTTGTCTCTAAACTATACGTCCAACAAATGTCCTTCATGGACAACTTCACGGTTCGAGTGGGACTTCACGGTCGGTTTAGACGCCCGTGACCCTTGAAGAGTGACTAGGGGAGAACCCTTTCTAATCTCGGTCACTTGACGACCCCTTTGATGACCCTTCATCATCACCATGGGTCGTCTGGGCATCTGTCAAGGTGAAGCTTGCCCAGTCGGGTCCTGGAAACCTACCACAAGCCCATTAACGGACAGTAGTCCCCTTTACGACTCGTCTAGGGCTCCGTGGAGGGTCCAGTGGTCCACTTTTGCGCTTGTGACTTGTCTGCTTTACCCCTTTCTAATCTTTCTCGAATCCGAGGTGTTATAATATCTCTCCCATGTGAACATTCGTCCTCGAATGGAAATCAAACTAGCATGAAAAGAGTAGGAGACAAACTATCAACCCAATAATTAATACAACTTAATCAAAATGCACATAACCAAGGAGGAACCTCGACTCCAAGATAAACCTTGTTCAAAGCATCATATTATAAGGTCTAAAGGCAACTCATACTCAAATGCACATAAACATGAAGTAATCAATAGAACTAAGTCATATCTTTGAAAATCAAATTTTTCATGAGCATGCATGCATGAGGAGACATGAAGATGACTAAGACACACGAATCCTAAAGAGTGAACCATGAGGGGCTAAGGCCTCAAGCTATGCCCGAAGATAGAAGGAAAAAGATAGGATACTAGAACAACTCACCGCCTCCGACCTTTCACAAACCCAACAAGGAACTCTTCCAAAATCAACATAGTAATACTCACCTTCCAACCATGAAGCACATTATCTCCCCCTTGGGAGCAAACCTCCCTAGTCCTTTCAAATCCAGCTCCCTCAACCTAAGCATAACACTAATGTCTTAACAACCACGAAACCATTGATACAAGTAACTCTACAGGTGTTTCCACAAGGATTTCTAGGACTACTCCAAAAACAATCACCAAACATGGAGTCTTACCATACCATAGATAATTAAACACTCAATATAAAGCAATGTATAACTACAAGCTAAAAGACCATAACTTACTAATTACCGCACCCAGGAAACCCTCATGATATTGTCGAGTTTGAATAGCATAAAACCTAACTTGTTTCCGACCAACACTAGGACCGGAGGAAGGGTAGGGTTGCACCCGTCGATGATTATCTCCCTTATTTCTAGAAACAGAAGGACAATCCCTTATTTTATGATCCATCTTTCCACAACCAAAACATGCATTTGAACCGTCCAGACACTCACCCTTATGTCTTCTCCCACACTCTTGACACTCAGGCCACATTTGCTCACTACACCTCTTACTTTGAGAACGTTTTCCTCCATCGAACTTTGAATTTAAGAAATCACCATTATCCTTTCTTTCCCTCTGTCAATCCCTAGTTTTCTCCTTAATTTTCTCCTCTTCTATTTGTTGTGCACAAACCAAGAACCTAGAGACATCCATCTCCTTAACAAGCATGGCGGTTAGACATTCTTTGACAACCAAGTCAAAAACACCCAATACAAACTTACTTATCCTTGCCCTTGGATAGACAACCATAGTTAGTACATATTTAGACAATTGTAAGAATTTTAAAGCATACTCCTTCACAATCATATCCCCTTGATGAAGGTTAATGAACTTAAGTACCTTTTCCTCTCTCATCTCAAGGGGAAAGAACCTATTAACAACTTGTCATAACCTGAGTTCCCGAGTTATGATGGAATCTACTATAACCCACTATTAGGTAAACTAACCCGTACCGTGAACGACAAATGATTAGTACAAGGGTAGAACTAAATAGAAAATAACACCAATAATAAGAAAAGACTGAAATGGAAACAAACCAAAAACTATATACAATGGACACCCTCCTAGAATCTAGAAGTCACAAGTATAGATCTCACTCATATGAAAAAAACATAAGTCCAAAAAGTGGACCACAGTAAGCCATCTCAAAGGAAAAAGACTAGATAATATATATATATATATATATGAAGGAGACAGGTTGATCGAGGATGCAAAGTTCTCACTCTCATCTCTAATATCCATAAGCTGCAAAAGATGACACGAATGATCACCGCTAGTAGCTGGTACTAGGACCTGTATCACGAAGAGATGCAAAGTGTTGCATCGCTACCAAAGCAAAGGTGCTCAATAGGCATTATAGGCCGACTGAGCAAGAAATGTAAAAACAATCTAAAGAGATAAAATTTAGACACAACAAAAATCAAAGAGGGTATGAAAAGAAACACACGAGCATACCAAAATAAAATCCCAATATAGCTAAACTGTCACGACCCGGGAGCACCCCCTAGTCGTAACCGGCGTACTCGACCTCGAAGAGGTCTAATACAAGCCTCTTAGCATTCATTCATCGCATAGACACCAAAACCATAAGGAATTAAAAACTTTCTT
>JAJOOR010006408.1:0-70991 GCA_036250505.1 Solanum acaule
CTAGGTGGATCCACTAAGCTAAAGTCCTATGTGGGCACATAGTTAAGGGTCAAGGAGATTGCTTCTAGAAACCCTAACTTACTAAATGTGGGGGTTTCGATCTCATGAGACAACACATACCGTGGGTAATCCGGACTTGCTAACTGTGAGGAAACCCATGTGGGGAGCCAAACTTAGTAAACGTGAGACCCTTATCACATTTACATGCCCTTTCGGTGCTAAGCATCTAATTCCCTTTTGTAATCATCTTTAGTCATCACATAAGTTCACATTAGCCTTTACTAGACTTTTATGTAAACATCTTGACATAATAGCTCATATGTGTTCATAAGTGAGTAACAATCCTTTCACTTTAAAAACACTTAGCAAGTGAGTAGACCTTTCACTTTATATTACACTATAATCATGAGAACTACCTTTCAATCATATAGAAATCATACCATAACATATATACATACTTCATAGCTAATTCAAGTGTAGAGGGTTAAAGATGAGGAAACTAGGTCATCAACACCACTACAACACATTAGGTATAGCATCATTACAATCTTAGTAATTCACCTTTCATACTTGAGTTCAAAGAAGAACCAACCTTCATACCTTCTTGCCCTTCATGGAACATTCATACTTCAATTACCAACCAGGTCATAACCAATATATAATACAAGGTAATTCATGAAGTAATAACATAATCAATATCAATATAAACAATTGACATACTCCCTTCATAGCCTTCAAGGTTTCATTCAAAGACTTAACCCTAATTTCATAGAAATTATACATAACCTAGGGTAGAATCATCATACAAACATGAATTACACAACATCACATTCAATTCATAGCCTTCAATCAATATCCAACACAAACTAGGATTAGAATTAGGAAAAGAGGAGAAACATGGGTCTCATGGGGAATTCTTCAAGAAACCACCAATACAACATAAATTCATCCATAATTGTTCATATAACATCAATCAAAGTCAGTTTATAACTTCAATTTCACATTAGATAGAAGACCCACATTTTTGTATTGAAACCTAGAAATTGGAGATTTTGAAATTCATCTTGAAAGGGCCTCTTGGGGAAAGGAATCACAAGAGTGATAAGCAACCATACCTTATTGACGAATTAACCACAAAAATCTGAATTGAAACCTTGGAGAGTTGGTCTTCCTCTTGGAGCTCCAATCTTCTTCAATGGAGTTCATGAGAAGAGAAAGAGAATAGAGAGAAGGAGCAACTTTAGGTTTTGATCTTTGGGGTTTTGTGTTTGAGTGATAAAAGTGAGGTAAAGTGACTTAAAAATCATTATATACACGTCCCTTAAAGTACCCTAAATACCCCTCACTTAGTTGAACTCTTTAGTGAAATAAAATTCTATTTCTAAATTTCTGCATTTTCGTTGTTGAACAAGTCCGCGACGCGGAGCTGTTCCCAGAAAATATTTGGAATTAAATTTTGTGCAGTAGAGTCCGTGACACGACTGCGTCGCGACCAAGATTTTTGCTCCTTGGGGGAGCTAGTCCGCTATGCGGAGCTATTCCCTCCAAATGCAATCTGCAAGCTGCCTTGGCAGCTTGCTTGGCCAAGGTTGAGGTCCTCCTCGAGGCCCCTTAGGGTGGCCCCGGGTTTTCGTATTCGAATGTTTTGACCCTATAGGAATATATTTACCTAATTTAAACCTTTTTACAAGATTATATCATCATACGACACTCCCAAACCTGCCCAAAACCTAAGGACACACTAGGGCACCTTCTTCTCTAGTTTTCGGGCGTCTTGGTCGTTTCTTGATGTTTAGACTTTTACTCTTCCAAACCAGGTCAATTGCATTAATTTAGGTTTAGAAACATCATTTTAACTATTTTTAAGTCATTATTCATAAGGTGAGGCTCTAACTTAAGTCATAGATTTTCTGGGGTGTTACATTTTCTTTATATGAACTCTTGGGACTAGCTGTTTCTTTTATAGATCTATTGATAGGGGCCTTGCCGGCTGAGGTCTTAGTTTTAAGCCGAGATATATTTGCTTGTTTTCTTGATTGCATGTGGCGGCCATGTGCTAGTAGCAAATGGTTCAGCAGGGTCGACTTGGGCTTGAATTTTGGTATTAGAAGCCAGTTGTGCCCCTTGAGTGTGGGGCGTGAAGTACTATTCAAACTTTGGAAGATATGTTAAGGGTTTGTGTGATTGATTTTAAGGGTAATTGGGATCACCATTTATCATTGATAGAATTTGCCTATAATAATAATTATCACTCAAGTATCAATACGGCTCCGTTTGAGGACCAATATGGTAGGAGGTGTAGTTCCCCATAGGTTGGTTTGAGGTGGGTTAGGTTTGCCCTAATAGGTCCCGCATTGGTACATTGAAAAAGTTCGACTAATTTGAGAGAGGTTTAGAACGGCTCAAAGTCGGCAAAAGTCTTATGCCGATGTGAGAAGAAGGGATCTAGAATTTGATGTTAAATATTGGGTTTACTTGAAAATTTCACCCATGAAGGGTGTAATGAGGTTTGGTAAGAAGGGGAAGCTTAGTCCACAGTATGTAGGCCCATATTAGATTTTGAGGCGCATTGGTAAGGTTGCTTACAAATTAGATTTGCCAAATGAGTTGGCAATGGTGCATCTGGTTTTCCATGTCTCAATGTTGAAGAAGTGTGTTGGTGATCCAACATCTATAGTTCCCTTAGAGGGTTTTGTGATTTGATGAGAGTCTCTTAGATGAAGAAGTTTCGATTGAGATTTTAGACCGGCAAGTCAAGAAATTGAGAAATAAGGAAGTAGCTTCAATAAAAGTGTTATGAAGTAATCATTAAGTTTAGGGTGCTACTTGGGAGGCTGATGCCGATATGATGTCCCGATATCCTCATATGTTTCCTTCTACACCTACTCTAGCTTGAGATAATGAGTTCCTCTTGGTTTGTTCTATGTTTTGGGAGTCATGTGTCTTATACGTGTTTCCATGATTTTCTTATGATTATGCATGTTCATGAAAAAGCTTAAATTTTGAAAGAAATGACTTATATGATTTATTTTCCACATGTTGTTGTGCATTGAGTATGAGTTGCCTATAGACATCATGAGATGAATTGATGAACATGCTTTAGATATGTTTTTTGAGATTGAATTACATATGAGCTCCATTGATTGTGTTGAACATGATTTTAGCTTGGAGAGGGTAATTCCTCCTTGAACATGAGAAATTTTGAGAATTTATGCACATTGGGTTGATAGGTGTAGTTCCTACTTCCTTATGATGCATTTGAGTATGTTTAACTTGGAGTTGATGTTTCCTCCTTATTTATGTGCATTGCATGCCTAATGGGCTGATAGAGTTAGTTTCACCCCTTTTTGATATTTTGAGAACGCCCTAGCTTGTTGTCGATAGTTCCTCCTTGGTTGTATGCATTGCATCGTAGATTGGGTTGTTAGTTACTCTCCTACTATTTTAGTACCTGTTTAAGTCTCATTAGCAGACGAATGGTCCCAATAGGGAGATATTGTAACACCCCGTATCCAGAAAGGGAAAATTGTAGCTTTCCAGGTGGTGCAGCAGCCAAACCAATCCGTCCACCCACGACCCGTAGAGTGGACCAGGACCATGATGTAGTATGTGGTTGGGCTTCTTGGGTAAATTCTGAGGGGTCAAGGACCACGAGGTGACCTATGGACCGTAAGTTACACCACGGTCTGTGGTGCAAGACCCCAAATCCCAACTTTCTGACACCAATCTACGGTCCACCAGGACGGGACCTAGGTCAGACCATGGTCCGTCAACTGGGTCCGTGGAAGAGCTACTGTTAGTTATTTTAAGGGGAAGTTGGGTCTTTTCCTAATTAATTAGTTCCTATACTATGTCGTTTTGCCTATGTTTAGGACCCCTATATAAGCCTTTTAACCCCTAAATTCACCCCATTTAATTCATTCTTCCAAATTCCCAAAAGAAAACCAACTCCTCTCCAAATATTCTCTCTCTAGAACTTAAAGAAGAAGAAGGAGATTATGATAGTTTTCATCCATGGATTCCTTCCATCCATGGAGTTCCTAAATTCCTCTATTTCAAAAAGGTAAAATTCCCCAAATTGAGTTAGGGTTTTCTTCAATTAGCATGGGTTCTTTTCATTATTGATTTAATTGATTGGATTATGATCTTCTAAGCATGAATTGATGAATTCCTATGGTTTTATGATGTTTTCCCCTAAGAACCCATGTAATCCCCATGTTTTCAAGTTATGAACTATATGTTGTGGGATTTTGATCTTAAAGGAAGTTTATTATGAAATTAAGCATGTAATGAGAGAATTGCATGAATTTATAATGAAATCCATATCTAACCCTTGTTTTCTAAATGTTGATGATTGAAAAAGGGTTTTTGACCTTCAAAGGTGATTATGGAATTATGCATGTTTTCATGAGAATTACGTATATGCTTTAAGGGTGCTTTGAGAATAAAGTACCAATGATGTTGTGTTGTGAAAAGACATTATCATAAACACATAGTAGCACGATGTGAAAGGTTTTGTCACATAGAAATGATTCTTAGGTTGAAAGGCTTTCTTACGTAATTGAATCAAAGAATAAGATTTATACTAATTAACTAGTTTGGATTGGCAAAATGACATGCCTTTCCATGGATAATGAGAATAAGTAAGAACATACTATTCCCAGGGATTTATGCTTAGCACCGAGTGGATATTGACATTGAGATGGAAGCTCTCCCGTTAGTAGAGGCCGTGTTTCTAGAAGGAGTCTCATGAGATGGAAGCTCTCCCGTTAGTAGAGGTCGGGTTTCTAGTAGCAATATACTTATCCCATAACTATGTGCCCCCATTGGTTGATTTAGCTAGTGGATCCACTTAAGCTAGAAGTTCATGGTTCTACCTTAGGAAAGTAGAACAACCCTTTTCGGTGGGGGAGACACCGGGTGATCATGTTATAGCTCACATGGTCTCTATGTCGGTTAAGGCTAATTCCCCACATTAATAATGAACTAAGGTTACTCAAGGAGTATCTCATATGTGTTCAAAGGCTTCAAAGGTGATGTTAGCTTGCATTGACCATGATTTATGACTTATGTTTTATAACTCTTTCATATGATGTTTTAGCTTGGTATTGCATGTCATGAAATGAAATGTCCCTTTTTAGCATGATTTAAATGTTTTATGTATGACTATCATACTTGGTACATTGTTTTGTACTAACGCATACTCTTGCCTATATTTTTCCAAAATGTAGGGTCCGACTGACAATTTTTCGAGTGTCGTGGCTAGTAGTTGAGTTCGTGATTTTCCGAGCTTTTGTGAGTCAACATGCTTCGAGGATGGAGTTATTATTTTAGCTTCTTTCATGTATTTCCTTTATGAACATGATGTATGGGCTAGGCCCAATTTCATTCTATTGTATTAGATGGCTATGATGAGACAAGGTGTCGAGACTTTTACTTTTCGTTTTATAAAATGTTTTGGACTTGAACTGTTTTATTCTTATTGTTCTATTTCTTATGTTATGAAAGTTAAGTGGCATGTATGGTGTCACAACCCAAAAATGGATGTGATGGAACTCGTCTTATCCCTCCAAGACAAGTCATCCTACAACCCAACCATTTTGATAAAGTGTGGAGATAAAATAAAAATACCAGTTTAATAACCTTTACTAATACGAATAACAAGTCAACTTAACTAAATCCCCAAAACCCGGTTGTCACGTGCACAATCCTCTAATGTAAATAATAGAATTGAAAGAAAATACGCAAGTATCAAATTATGTTGTCTCTCAAAATAGAAAAAAATCCAATAAAGGAGTAAGAAAGCCCGCTAACATAACAAACAGCTCCCTCACAAATCTCCACAGGAAGTCTCAGACAAGAAGAGAGTAGAAAGTATCACGAAGATCCAGGCTCGCTGATTAACGTTTCAAGGTCAATTCTTCCAATTCCAAGTGTCAACAATCGCTAGTCAGTATATAAACCAACTAAGTGAGTTGGGATCATTCCCACAGAGAGCGGTACGTGCTTAAGATTCAATAGTCAAGTGCGAATAAGTTCGAATTAGTCATAGGAATAGACATTATCGAATAAAAACATAATTCAAATTAGGGGTGACACGAATGTCAGATGGGCAGGGGGAGCAACATGGAAAGCGAGGCTCCACACCCTTCTCCATGGCCTTTAGGAATCGAAATCGGACCAAGCTCGCACACAAGCCTGCTACCAAGGAGGGTTTTGATTGTTTCAACTATTAACTACAATAGAAACAAATAACACGAATTGACAATAGGGAGACGTGTTCTTGGGATGTCATTCTATTACGGGCTATTATAGACGAACGAGTAGTTGAAACTATTAGAAAACAGCTGTAAATTAGTGAATAAGCTAGACTATAGAGGAGGTAAACTTTCTCTCTAGAGTTTACCCCGAATCAAGTCGAAATCTCTAGAACATCGACAAGCATGCAAATTAAGAACAACCTACGCTTTAGTTCATTCACTTTCTCGAGCTGAATGTGTGGAAAAAAGTTTAGGATTTACTCTCTCGAGCTGAACCCATGAAAACCCAATACCTACAGACCAAAAATCAATAATCTTGGTTTTAAAGCCTTTCTCTCGAGCAAGCTAAAAGCACGAAAGTAGAACTGCATTTGCAACTACAATTCTTTAATTTAAACCACAATTACTGATTTAAATCACTTCTAAATAGTAATTACACTAACAATTAGCAACACCCATTACCTAAATCAACCCATAATCACATAATCACACCTCGAGAATTGGGGTTTTAGCTAGACATCATAAAAAGATAGAAATCGTTACCAAATTGTGTTTCCATCAACTGGGTACGATTAATTTCATCTTTACAAAGGTCCAAATTGAAGAATCTCGAAGACCCACTTTCAATTTCTCAAAGATGGAAAGTTTCAGTTCTTCAAAGCTAAGGAAAACTTGTCTCCAAACTTACAGTTCAAACTCCAAATTAATTCTAAGGATTGTTCAGAATAAAAAACTTAATGTTTGAAAATGTATTTATAGTCGCCAAAAATATGCTGCACAGCTCCATTCGGCGTAGTAATTCGAGCTCGCTGATCCACTCGACGATGTTCCCTTTAGCTAATTTCATCGCCTTTTAATCTTATCCTTCAGGATCCTCCTAGTCTGTAACTTTGGGCGATTTAACACTGCATCGCAAAACTACTTGGCGATCTGCCGACTGCTCCTTTCTCTCACCGACTTGACTTTCTCCTTCAGGGCTTGGCAAACTAGAACTTTAGGTGGTCATTGAGGCCACTCGGCAAGTTGCCAAATGGACTTGGCGATCACTAGGCTCTCTTTTCTTCCTTCTTTCAGCTAGCTTTGTTCCTTTTGCAACTCAGTATCAATGCTTTGCTCCTTCATCCAAAATCCTAAGAAATCAAGGACTTTATATCAGTTATTTGCACAAAATAAGCATTTGGGGACACTAAATCTATACAAATAAAGCCCTAAATGCGTCCAAATCTAGGACTAATCAAAACCTCCAACTTAAACGTTTGCTTGTCCTCAAGTAAAACTCAAGTTTAGCTGTTCAAAAAAGATGTCTCAAACAGTGCTACACAAGACTCAATCATGAATGCATACAACAAAACTCAACTTACTCATGCAAGGATCAATTGTGCACTCAAAGGTTCAAATTGTGACTTACCACTATCAAAGATTCTCAAGTTCACAATATTTGTTTCAAATGCAAGTTCAAGCTCAACAAAGGTACTCAAATGCCCCCGCACAAAGATGATTCCATATTCACACACAATGGTTCAATAATTTATAGTTCTGGAATCAAAACAACTCTCACACTAAAAAGATGAACCCATGTATGATTTCACCCATAGGTTTGCCCTTATTTTCCAGCCAACATTTGTTTCAGCTCACTCAAGATCAAAATGGTCTTTTCAAGCCTTGTAGTAGGGCTGAGTGTAAATGTATGGTCATTTAGACTCAGTGGCTATTATCCTCATGAAATGTGGTGTGAACAACACTTTCTTTCCTTCTTCACCATTCACATTCAAGCACACAATTCACCCTATTTTTAACTTTACATGGAACACCGGACAACCCATTTTCTTTTGCACTTTCACAATTTTAGTTATAAACTTTTTTGTTCCTTTTCTTTTTCCTTCATCTTTTCTTTTTCTTTTTTCTTTTTTTTGTATGGAGCTGTTCCATATTTCTCAAAACCATGAGTCAAGGGGGATTTCATTGCACTTCTTGATTTACCTTCTCTTTTCACCACACCCCCAACTTAGGCTTTTGGCGTAAGTTGGCTATTCAAACAAAACACAATTCATGAGGATTATGGGTGAAGGGATAAAGAGAGGTCTCATTTGCATCAAGTTTCTTCCAAGAAAGAGGATGAGGCTCAAAGGGGTTCAACATAGTTCACACACTCACAATGTAGGGCACAAAAGCGGTATAATGTCAAATTGTTTCACTCTTTAAAATTTGTTGCCTAAGATCATATCAAGAGCTTGCATCACTTAGTCAACCGGACCAACGGGGGAAATTCTAGGTGTCTTCATACATGGTTCACGGTAAGCTCATCACACAAGGTATTGACACCAATGTCAAACAAGACTCCACACTTTCGCTAGAGTGCAATGGTCATCACAAGAGACTCAATTTGATAATCGGCTAGTCATAACGAGATGCAAATAGTTCACATATTGCCTATACAACTTCATTTGGCCTCATCGTAGCCGCACATTCATTTTTGTTCGATTGAGATCACTATTCAAGTCATCGGTATTGATCACAACCAACACTCAAATTTGTACAAGAACAACCACAATTAAATGCACAAAAGGTGGAAATTTTTTTATAAGGGTCTGAAAACCATTCGCAATTAAACCAAGGCGCCACAAGCTCAAACATCAACAAAAAATTGTATTAAAAACACACTTTATAGTACAAAACTAAATGTATAAACAAAACACTAATCACAAGAGGTGGGTATGGAAATACCTCACCCCACCATAAACAAAAATCTATTTGTCCTCAAATGCAATGAAAACAAAATATCCAAAAATGACAGAGAGGGAGGTAAAGAGAGATCTTGTCTACACAGTCGCTCCATCTACCATGGCCTTCTCAGTCTCCGTAAGCCCCTCGTAAGAAATCTCCTTAGCTACCCTAAGCATCTCCTCATCTGTCTCAGCCTCAAACTCGGGATCAGCTACCTCCCCAAGTCGAACATCATCTCCGGTGGTAGCCGGAGGCATATCTTGCTCAACTGACATATCTGGGATCTCCACCGTACCAAAGATCATAGACATGTTGGTGGACTTCAGTTGGTCCACATCTCTCCTCAACTCAGCAATAGCGGCCTTTAGAGTCGTCACCTCTACAGTGTCCCCTTGGCCACGCTCGCACACCACTATTCTAGCCGCAAAAGCATCAATGGTAGCACTCAAGGGTGTAACAACATCAATGAGGGATGTCTGAATCATGCTCGGAATGGTGGCCTCAAGTCTGGCGGCACATTTATCCGCAGAGTGGGCTAGCTGACCCATCTGTATCAATACATCTTGGGTGAGTGGGGGTCGGGAGGCAACAACAACAACAGGACTAGATCTGGGAAGCAAGGGAGCAGTAGAGGTATTAGGTGTCGTAGAAGGGGAAGTGCTAGATATATCTGAAGGCCCATGAGCCGGAGTAGGCAAAGCTTCCTCTGCAGGTAATACATCTGTGTCCACAACCGGGGAAGAGTCCACCGGGGCTTCCTTCTTCTTCTCTACCTATTCCTTCAAGTACTCCGCTTCAATCCTCCGGATGTCAGTAGAAAATGTGGGAATCACTTCCACATCCTTCTTGTCTTCTCTGGGTACCCGAGCCCGTCTACACAACTCGGTGATCAAAACTAAAAATGGGAGGGAAGTCTGTCTCTGCTTGGCCCTCATAAGTATCTCCTAGGCAATGATCATCCCCAAGTTCAACCTCGTCCAATCAATGATGCAACCAAGACAAGCAGCTTTGGCGTGGCGGAGAATTGACTCATTTTGGGATAGCATGAGCGTACTACTAACCAAACCAGAACCTAGTTGCGATGTTGAGGTTCTTCTTCTCAATGGGTGCTCCAACCTCAAGCCACTTGGGAGTACCATTTGAGATCAGAGGAGCAACCACTTTTTCAAAATTTCCAGCGGTTTCATTCTGATCATGTATAGGCAGTCATCCTCAATATGTACTGAACACTCCAGGACTACATTGATAGCATCGCTATCACACTTCACCTTTTTGCCTCTGACAACCACATAGTTAATCGGCTTAAATTTGGTTGTCGTCTTCTCCCTTGTAGAACCAAGGCATTGTAGAATCCTCTAACCCAATTTGGAATGTACGGGTCATGGGGCTTAGTGAATAGCTGAAATTTATGGGCCCTTAGACAGCTCATAATCTTTGGATACCTGTCAATGACTCCATCAGTCGACAGTCGCTTTTTCTCTATAATGGTCCTCAATCCCTCAGTCTTTAGTCTGTTCATAGACCGTGGGGAAGGACCCTATACTGGTGGTGTTAGGACCACAACCTCTGCTGGTGCAGGAGAAGGGGTAGTAGCTCGGGGAGTTCTGATCGTAGACGGATCATGTAGCCTCTTAGATCGCAGCTCTGCTTGTTGGGCTAATTGAATCTCATCTTCAGGCTCAGAAGTTGCAGCCTGATGGTCCTAGTGCTCACCCTCACTCTCAGAAGTAGTGAGGTGCGTGGTGTAGATGACGTCACTGTCGGAGCTGACCTCCGGTGATGCAGGTGCACGTGCTTTTCCTTTGCCTTTGCCCTTCCCACCTGTTGTGGGAAGTTTGGTAGTCTTAGCTTTGGATGGAGCTGCATCTTCACTGATTTGTATTCCCTTCACCCTCTTGCGGGGCGGCATGTCTCTACCAGCCACTTTCGGTCTAGCCATATCTGCATAAAACATTGAGGAAAGTGAGATACTGTTTAAGAAGAATTGCAGAAAAACTTTAGTAGACAGACTCGCCAACCGGATCGGTGAATCGTTGAATCATTTTAGTGAGCCAAATCGGGCTCGTCGAAAGGATTGGCTCAAAATTTATTCAGAAAAATGGCCTGTCGGCGATGGGAATGGCCTCTTAGTGAATCACTGACAGTATTCGACGAGCAAGGACTAGCTCGTCGAAAGTTACAATGCATTTTAAGGGTTAGGGGCCAAAAAGGGTGATCAAGAAGGACTTTCGGCGAGTCGCCAAGTGTACTCGGCGAACTCAGGCTTCTCGCCGAAAGTTACAGAACCCAACTTCTAATTTAGCATGAAAATAAAGGCGATCTAGGGGGATTCGGCGAACAGCTGAGTGGTTCGGCAAGCTTGACCCATCTCGCCAAACTGCCCAACGTGCCTACTTTCAACCTCATTCTCCAAATTCAACCTCGCAGCCCCCGAAAACAAAATCAAAGCATGCACTCATACAATTAAACCAAGAGCCATTACACCCATGCCTCTGGGATACTCAGACTTCTCCGGGTTTGGCCAAATTTGGCCATTTGATGACTTATGCCCTTAAGAATGACGTCAACCACTCTATCAATGGGAAAAGCACATCATTTGGCACAAATGTGGGCTACTTAGACTTTACCCGACTTTACCCAACGACAACAAAACACAACCCAATAAGATTGATCAATTTTAAGGCATGAAATCTTGGGAAATCAACAATTATGCAAAATAAGCACAATATTCAAATTAACACAGGCATTCAAACATACAATTACGATCAAAGAGGCCCAACACACATCACTAAGATAAGAACAACTGCAATTAAGTCAAAATCGCTAAATGTAAGTTTGGGGTTCGAAAAACCAACCTTAGAAGTCGAATAAATCAGTTGAAATGCTTGGCGACAAAGAAATCCAACTCCAAAAACGTAATCGATGACTAAAAACTAGTAGAAATGCAAAAAAATATAGGGAAATAAAGTGTGGGTGTGAGTTTGGGAAGTTACAAAGTGAAGGAATGTGAAAGATTTTGAACTTTTGAACTTTTGGCCTTTAAAACTGTCGAGTTCTCTCCCATTCGGTACCATTAGTGTTGCTCATCGACCCACTCAGCTACACGCCGAGTGGGCACTTACCTCTCTGAGTTTTACAGGACCTCCTGTTAATGTGGGGATCCAAACGACGGACAAAGTCGTGATTGCTGACCTTTTCGGCGACAAGCTGATTTTCTCCTGGGATCGCCGAGTTTTACAAACTCTAACTTCATAATTCCTAGAGTCCAACGGCGGTCCAAGTCGGGCTGGCCGACCTTTTCGGCAAATCGCCGACTGGACATTTAGCTCGCCAATCTGCACTTTTCAAGCATATTCCACACTTTAACCTGTACAATCAACACACCATTATTTACCAAAAACAAAAAGGAAGCAATATGGGTTCTTGGGTTGCCTCCCAAGCAGCGCCTTAGTTAACATCGTGGCACGATACAAGTCCTTGCTCAAACTTCATTCTTGGGATTGGCCATAGTATCACTAGGCAACCCTCATTGTTGTCGCGGGTTCAAATGCGATGAAATCTGACCCATCTGGGTCTCCAAATGTTTGATAGAGACGGAATAAGAGGTAACCATTCGGCTAAGGATCGATACATCTTCCTTCATATTTTTCAGAACCTTGTCCGACCCCTCAATCTTGTTGAGAATACAAACTAGCATATCCTCAGACCGACCACCCTCGGAATCCTTTGGCTTTTGGCACTCGTGGGGAGGAACATATATATCCTTCTTCTCGTCTCTCTCTTTCCAAGTGGGGTTACGATCCCTCCACTCTCTATCATGATCATTCCAACCTTCATCCCTGTTTCAACCTTTGTTAATACCCTGCCTCGGGTAGTTTGAATGATAACCACCTCCTTGGTTGGCTAGGAAGTTCACCTTTTCGTTGTACAAAGCCTCAAACTTGGCCTCATCAGGATTAACACACCCGACACCAACAACATTGACACTTTGAGCACTAGCTCCCATGACATTTTTTGACAAAATGTCAAGTTGTACATGTATGATCTTGGCCATGTTCTGGTCCCTCTCTTAGTCTTTCTCTAGCTACTCCTTGGTCAATTTAAGTGTGAGAGGGGAGACCTGATCTTCACAGGTATACCACGCCCGGTTAATTTTTTTCATGCCATCCAAGAGTTGGGTTGATATAATGTAAGGTTGTTGGATCAAACCTCCCGGAGAAAGTTGGTCAGCTACACCCTTGTTCACCGAATCAAGGCTTCGGTAAAAATGTTGCAGCAAAACATTGTCTGGCAAACCATGAGTTGGGCATTGCAGCACCAACTTCTTGAATCACAGCCAAGTCTCATGAATTGGCTCGCCCTCCAAATGTTTGAAGCCTTGGATGCTGTCCCGGAGAGTCATCATCTTTGAAGGAGGGAAAAATCGCACTTGGAATGCGGTGACAAGCTCTTCCCACAAACTGTTTGAGTCTCGTGGCAATTTATCCAGCCACTTACATGCTTCTTCCATCAAGGAAAATGGGAACAACCTCAACCGGACCGACTCTTGGGAAATGTTCTTGAAAGAGAACGGTGAGCAAACATCAACAAAGTTTCTTATCTGCTCAGGGGTTTCCTGATGAGCTAATCCACCAAACAACCCCTTCAATTGCAAGAGCTGCAACATGATTCTTGTAATGTGGAACACAACATTCCCTTTCGCTGGAGGCAAGCGAATGGTACCAATTCCACCCATTAGATGAGGGTGATTAGCGTTCAGCTCATTAACATCGTTTAGGTTGCCGAAGTCATCTTGGTGGCCCACTTGACTGTCATTGCTCCCGTTGACACTCATTTCATTTGCTTAAACTAGCAACACACAAAACTAAACTAAAAATAAGTAGATTCAACTATAACTAAAAAGAACAAAATTCAACTTAACCAAGAGAATCTTAACCAACACCACTCCCCGGCAGCGACGCCATTTTGATTAACGTTTCAATGACACTTCTTCAAATTCTAAGTGTCAACGATCGCTAGTCAGTATATAACCCAACTAAGTGAGTTGGGATCATTCCCATAGAGAACGGTACATACTTAAGATTCAATAGTCAAGTGCGAATAAGTTTGAATCAGTCATAGGAATAGACATTATCGAATCAAAACATAATTCAAATTATGGGTGACACGAATATCAGATAGGGGGTTTTGATTGTTTCAATTATCAACTACATCAGCGAATAACACGAATTGACAATAGGGAGACGGGTTCTTGGGATGTGATTCGATTACGGGCTATTATAGACAAATGGGTAGTTTCACCTATTAGAAAACAACTATAAATTAGTGAATAAGATCGACTATAGAGGAGGTAAACTTTCTCTCGAATAGTTTACCCCGAATCAAGTCGATTTCTCTCGAACATCGATAAGCATGCAAATTAAGATCAACCTACACTTTAATCCATTCACTCTCTCGAGTTGAATGTGTGGAAAAGGGTTTAGGATTCACTCTCTCGAGCTGAACCCATGACAACCCAATACCCATAGACCATCAATCAATAATCTTAGTTTTAAAACCTCTCTCTCGAGCAAGCCAAAAACACGAAGTAAAACTGCATTTGTACAATTCTTTAGTTTAAACCACAATTACTGAATGAAATCACTTCTAAACAGTAATTACCCTAACAATTAGCAACACCCATTACCTAAATCAGCCCATAATCACATAATCACACCCCGAGAATTGGGGTTTTAGCTAGACATCATAAAAAGATAGAAATTGTTACCAAATTGTGTTTCCATCAACTAGGTACGATTAATTTCATCTTTACAAAGGTCCAAATTGAAGAATCTCGAAGACCCACTTTCAATTTCTCAAAGATGGAAAGTTTCAATTCTTCAAAGCTAAGGAAAACTTGTCTCCAAACTTAGAGTTCAAACTCCAAATAAATTCTAAGGATTGTTCAGAATAAAAATTGATACTAAAGCTTAATGTTTGAAAATGTATTTATAGTCGCCAAAAATAAGTTGTGAAGCTCCATTCGGCGCAGTATGTCGAGCTCGCTGATCCAATCAACGATGTACCCTTTAGCTAATTTCATCGCCTTTTAATCTTATCCTTCAGCATCGTCCTAGTCTGTAACTTTGGGCGATCTAACATAGCATCCTCCGACTGCTCCTTTCTCTTGCCGACTTGACTTTCTCCTTCAGGGCTTAGCAAACTAGAACTTTAAGCGGTCATTGAGGCCACTCGGCGAGTCGCCAAATGGACTTGGAGATCGCCAGGCTCACATTTCTTCCTTCTTTCAGCTCTCTTTGTTCCTTTTGCAACTCAGTATCCATGTTTTGTTCCTTCATCCAAAATCCTAAGAAATCATGGACTTTACATCAGTTATTGGCACAAAATAAGCATTTGAGGACACTAATTCTATACAAGTAAAGCCCTAAATGAGTCCAAATCTAGGACTAATCGCTCGTAACCTACAAAAATGTAGAAGCAAGGGGTGAGTACCAAACCACACGGTATTCAGCAAGCAAACTTCTAAACCCAATCTGAGGGAATAGAATACGGGTACTCCTTACAGCCCCAACTAAACCTCCACAACTACAACGTGCATAAAACCAGTCTAACCTAACAATTCATAATGTACATAGCATACAGCTCAACAATAACACTCTAACAATTATATATCCTCAACAACAAGCTCAATATTCATCAATCATAACTTCCACAAAAAGGCACTCACAAGATCAACAACACACAAGATCGAGTTCACCAATGATAAAGATGTGCAATGTAATAAAATGCAATGTCAAATATAGTTATATATGTCTTACCTAACGATACACACCCGTTGTCTCTCGATCTGAGACCCATGAGGGACATATATGTCCATGCATCCGTCGCGGCATGCGATACGACCCTCGATATATAGTATCCGTCGTAGTGCACGATACGTCCCTCGAAATGGTACATCATCTTATCACATATCACTTATCACAATCATGTCTCAGAGCCAATGCAAATGACATGTTCACACAAATAATGAGGAGATAACCATTTTCACAATAATGCACAATTCACAACAACACACTCGTGATACAACATCAACAATGAATTAATGAGCCTTTCAAACCATTCTCAACACGTCACACACCAATAATTAATCACAGTGCCTTTTATTATCCCTTTTCATCATTAGAATTATTCAATATAGACAAGTCAACCCATCACCAATTCCCATTACTCCCCAGCACATTCCACAAGGAAATACATGATTTTATGCACTTAACAAGAGTTTAGAAATCCACTTGCCTCAATTAATCAACGATTCACTCCGAGGCTTGAGCCTTCCTTTTTCGTTGAGCTTCTAAATCAATGCAATCTATTCAAGTACATAATAACAATAATATTTCGAAACTAACAACACTCATATTACCATAGGTTTAGCCTAGACCCAAAAACTCACCCAAATTTACAATCCAGTTTCTAAGTTTCAAGCATAGGGTTAAGTTTTAATTCCTCCCAACAATACAGTCCTAATAGTTTTCATATAATATAATACACTCCATGTTTAATTACATATGCTAATGTATCAAGCTAAGTTAATTATATAATTAATGTGATGAGTATTACGACATTCGAAAAGAAAAAGAAAAGAGCAATACGTTAGTAATAACTTTTTTTTATTGCAATTTACTACCAATGTATCATCATTGGCAATATGATTGGCAAATGATTGAGTGACAAATTGTCACCCAGAACCCCAACACGTCGAACAACGTATCAATTCTCACCCTTTTTAATTTTTATTTTATTTTTATATTTTTCAACCCAATTAACAAAACTATACTATAGGTTCTAGTCCATTCCAATCCAACTATAGAATATAAAAATCTAAATTATAATGTAACATTAAGAAAAAAAAAATTAAAACTCGAATCGGCTTTTGTGAAAAATAATTCGCAGACCAACTATTCTGCATCCTAATTCCTAATGTATATTGGACCATATCTCCATCGCAATCATTGCCAATGATTAGATTTTTATAGCAACCTAAAAAATTTTATAAAAGAATTAATAATCTTAAAGTAGGTTAATCAATCAATTTCATGACTTTAAATCAATTCCTCTTTCTCTTTCTACCTATCATATGCTAATATTCATATATATATATATATATATTGAGTGCTCATGCAGGTAACAATAAAAAAAATTCCATTTATGAGAAACAAATACCTGCACTTGTTCGTTGACGTCGCCACATGTCAGTTTTCTTTCTGCTCCTCTTTATTTTCTGTTATAAATTAATTTATTATGTATTAATAGTAATACTTCCTGCTAACCTATTTTAATATTTCAGACTTGACCCATTATTATTAACAATAACCAAATTACCCGCAAATTAATTAACTATAGTCAAATGACTATTCAAAATTATCAAAAATGACATTTCGGGTTAGGGTCATTACATTATCCATCACTAAAAACCATGTTCATCCTCGAACATAAAGTAAAAGAAAGTACATGAAGGAAAAGCTGAGGATATCTGACATGCATGTCAGACTCCGCCTCCTAAGTTGCCTTTCCCTCTAAGCGATGCTTCCACTGCACCGTCACTGAAGCAATCTCCTTGGTCCTAAGCATTCAGACTTGCCTATCCAATCTGGCTATAGGCTCCTCCTAAAATGTCAAGTTTGGACCTAGCTCCACAGAATCAAGTGAAAGCACATGAGATTCATCAGAAATATACTTTCGAAGCGTAGAGACATGGAAGATAGGATGAACTGCCAACAAACTAGGTGTCAATGACAACTTATAGGCAACATCTCCTACTCGGCTCAAAATCTCAAAAGGTCCAATAAATCTAGGGCTAAGCTTACCTTTGTTGCCAAACCACATCACACCCTTTGAGTGATACTCTAAGCCAAACAAGATCGCCCTCCATAAACTCTAAGGCTCTAACTCTCCGGTCTGCATAACTGTTCTGTCGATTCTGAGTTGTCAACTGTCTATACTGAATCATACGGACTTGCTCCATAGCATCTCTAAGTAAGTTTGTATCTAAAGAGTCCATCTCCGTTGAATCAAACCAATCGATCAAAGATCTAAATTGTATGTCGTACAACGCCTTAAATGGGGCCATCTGAATACTAGAGTGATAACTATTATTGTAGGAAAACTTTGCTAAGGGTGAATGTCGATCCCATCTAGCACCAAAATCGATCACACATGCTAGGAGCATGTCCTCCAACACCTGAATCATCCTTTCAGATTGACCATCTGTCTGAGGGTGAAAGTCATACTCATATCTAATTGACTACCCAAACCATGTTGTAATGCTTTCTAGAAATGGAAAGTGAATAAGTAACCTCGATTAGATATAATAGAAACTGGAACTCCATGTAGTCACACAATCTGACTAATATATAACTCAGCTAACTTCTCTGCCGTATGTTTCACCCGAATCGAAATGAAGTGAGCAGACTTGGTCATCATGTCAACAACAACCCGAATGGAGTCATAACCACCCACTGTTGTAGGTAAACTCACCACAAAGTCCATACTGATTTGCTCCCACTTCCAAGTAGGAATAGGCATCCTCTGAGGTATACCCCTGGTCCGCTAGTGCTCACACTTGACCTGTTGGTAAGTCAAACACCTAGAAACAAAGTCTACAATATCCCTCTTCATGCCACACCACTAGTAATGTTGACTCAGATCATGATACATCTTCGCCGCTCCTGGATGGATGGAATATCGAGAACAATGGGCCTCCTCAAGAATCAATCTAATCAACTCACTCGTTCTGGGCACAAAAATCCAACCTCCGATCCTCAAGACGCCATCAGAATCAAGGATAGCCTCCTTGAATTCCTTTCTCAACACGTTGTCTTGAATGAGACATAACTTCTCATCATCAAATTGGTGCTCACAAATCTGCTCGACTAAAGAAGATCGAGCCTCAATAAAAGCAATCATACTATTATTCTCCTCTGAAATCTATTATCGAACAAGACTATTAGCTAACATCTGAACATCTCTAGCCAATGTTCTCTCATCAACACTAAGCGCTGCAAGACTCCCCATGCTAGGAGTCTTCCTAATCAAAGCATCGGCCACCACATTGGCCTTTGCCGAATGATATAGAATGGTCACATCATAGTCCTTTAGCAACTCAAGCCATCTCCGTTGCCTCAAGTTCAGATCCCTCAGACTAAAGATGTACTAAAGACTCTGATGATCAGTGAACATCTCACAATGTACCCCATACAAATAATGATGCTATATCTTAAGTACAAATACCACAGCCTCCAACTCCAAATCATGAGTATGATAGTTCTTCTCATAAGACTTCAACTGCCTAGAAGCATAAGCAATCACCTTCCCCTTCTGCATCAATATACCACCCAAACCGACTCTTGAAGAATCACAATATACTGTAAAGTCCACACCTTCCTCTGGTAGAGTCAACATAGGAGCCGAACTAAACAAGGATTCAATCCTACGAGGTATGTGAGTTCACATAGCGTTGTGTTCGTTCACCCATGCGCCAAACATGTTTATTTCAGTATGATTTTCGTCCTAAAAGATTGAGAATTTGATGCTCTTGAGTTGTGTTCTTGAATTGGTTTCGTTCTTGAATTTGGGAAGAGATTTAGGAGTTCTTGAGAGTTTAATGTCGATTTTTAAAGTTGGTTTGAGTTAGATTCTAGTGTACATATAATGGGTATTTGAATCTAAAGACAAATTGTGAAAAAGAATCGAAATTAGGTGAATTGGGGTTGGAAAACAAAGAAGGAAAAAGTCGAGCAGGTTTTGGCACGCAAGTCCGCGACGCGGACTTGCTCCCCCAATGAACAAACTTTCCCTTCACGTCGCGGAGAGGTCGCAAACTCCTCAGTTTCAAAATTAATTTTGCGATCAAATATTTAAATGAATCTCCGCGTCGCGGACTTGCTCCCAAAAAGTGTTTTCTTGATTGTTTCTCATGTTTAACTATCTAAAAGCACTCCTAAACATCACGAGATCTTTACTATCACAAATCATGAGCCTTGAATCCATAATTCAATTCAAGGGAAGTTAAGAGACAAGTCAAGAGAAGTTCATAGAGTCTTCCAAAAGTCTCTTACAAATGTTTTAACTTTGTTTTAAGGCTTGAGTTTTGAGTTGAGTAAAGAGTAAGAATAAAGTTCATTTCTTCAAAAGATTTTACAGGAACTAAGTATTCCCAAGAGTTAAAATGTTTTCACATTTAAACAACAAAGGGAACACCGATTTCCAAGTGATCTTTTAAGCTAGTTTTTGAGTAATTACCTCAAATCAGAGAGAGAGTTTTGTTTTTAAAACATATGAGCTGAGTATAATTTGGGAGTAGTATTGAGCAATGATATGGGGACGAGTTCATAATAACTCAAGTGTCCATAAACCATGTAGCCATCGTGGGTAGAAAGGGCCATACTTTTGAAATGACACCTTAATGCTTTTTAGCATAGACTAGTGGATCCACTTATTTAGGGCGTTCTATATCATGACAAAGTATAAGACAGTTCTGGTAGCGTCGATGAGACGTTGTATCATCACTTTAGCTCATAGTGATGGTTGTCAGTTAGAGAAACTCCCACATTATTATATTACTTTATATTTAACTGAGTTGTTATTGTATTTCTTTAATACATTGAGTTGTCATCTAATGTTTTAAATGCTTTGTATAAAATGCACCTTTATTGTTGATTTACTTTGCATTTGAGTTGAGTATCCATGGTTTGAGTAAAGCTAAGGTAACTGTTCTTTTTAGATTCATTTCAAGCTTATGCCATGTTTAACTTTCCCATGGCATGCTCGTACATTCAATGTACTGATGCCATTTGGCCTACATCATTTCATGATGTAGACACAGGTAACCAGGATCAGCACCCAGCGCCTCGTTGATCCAGTTGAACACTCAGAGTCAGTTGGTGAGCCTCCTTGCTTTCCAGAGGATCCCTTTGGTTATATTTTATTTTATTGCTTTTAGCTATTTCAGTTGTAAGGATGCTCGGGGATCTTGTCACAACATTCCTCTTAGTATCTAGAGGCTTCATAGACAGTTTAGATATGTGTCCAGTCTTGATATTTCAGTTGTTTAGATTAAGACTTGGTTTGCCGCTTTGGCTAAGTTGAATGTTTATCCTTAAACGTTATAAGTTTAATTTGAGAAAGTTGTTTTATAAATGCATTTGATTTCTGTAATAATGCTTAAAGTCTTCCACTGAGAGTCTAGCCAGGTCAAGGGTTCGTTTGGGGCCAGTAATGGTTCTCGAGTGCCAACCAGGCTCGGGGCGTAACAAAGTAAGTGCTATAAAATTATGTCCCTCTTATGATGTGTGAATATAGTGCAATAATCTGCAAGGTAAAGTGAGGCAGAGTTAGAACTCTTAATCCAAATCATATCGTTTATAGGTAGTGTATTGCTCTACAGAACACACTTGATGATTGGACCTATATGAGTGTGAAGTGGTGCCGTTTCTAAGAAATTGTGACAGATTTCTAGAGTACTTATGAATACCAGAACACGTGTATGGCCTCTTAGCGCAAAACCGCGAGAACGACAAAGATTGTGCGAGTATAATGTGATAGAATAAGACGCTGGACTTACAAAAGAATTATTGGTTCATAGAAGTCTTAAACTTCACCAATTGTTTTGTAAGTTTAATCTTGTTTATCTAGGTCTAGTTCATAGTCTACTGACACTAGATTCAATGCAATAGACTCATAAGTGAAAACCCAGCAAAACCTTTTATTTCATTTTATTTCTTGACATTCTTTTTGAGATATGTAGGGGATTGTTAGAAAAATGATTTTAGTATCTCAAAAAGACTTGTTTATATTATTGTCTACGGTTTATTCCTTCATTCCTTATTATTGAGTATGTTATTTAACACATTTCTACCATAAGTATGTCAGAGAATTATCTTACCATTGAATGGTTTTGACTTGGTCTCATTGCAATAAATTAGTTGTTACCATTATCAAATTGCCAACTATATCATACCCTTTCATTTTCCTAATTAATTCTCCCATTAATCATTAACCAATTACTTACTATGACCGTTGGAGGCCTTGGGGAATTGACATATAAATGTGGTCTTTCTCTATCATAATTAGGAGTGAACAATATACATTTTAAGAGTAAATCTTTCCTCCTATATTCTATTGGTGTACTGGGTTTTGTTCTTTGAATCTTTGTTGGTTTATGACTCCTACTTTTATACTAGAAGAGCTTGTTGAATCATGGGGGATACACCCATACCGGGTGAAATATCCTTAAGGAAAGTGTCTTTCGACACGCCTCAAGCTATGAGAATTTCCTATAAGAGTTCGTGGTGAAGTACAAGCATTGGTGAATTCGGTACAAGTGTTCGTGATGAAGGTATTTTCCGTAAGATTTTCAACAAAATCTATATGCAACACTATGTTCAGCATATCCAATAAGCATGCAATCAGTTATTTTAGATCCTATTTTTCTCTTCTTAATTTCAGGCAAGAGAACTTTAGCAAGACACCCCCATACTTTTAAATATTTCAAACTTGGTTAATTTTTAACCTTTCCACAATTCATATGGTGTTTTGCCAATTCTTTTGTGAGGAATTCTATTTTGTAAGTAACATGCATATAATATAGCATCACCCCACAAATTATTAAGTTCATTAGAACTTATTAACATAGAGTTCATCATTTCCTTTAATGTTTTATTTTTCCTTTCAGCTACTCCATTAGATTCGGAAGAGTAAGGTGGAGTTACTTTATGAATAATTCCTTCCTTTTCACAAAAGGCATTTAAGGATAAATATTCTCCACCTCTATCGGATGTAATTCTCCTGGTTTTTCTATTAAGTTAATTTTCAATTTTAGTTTTATAAGAAATAAAGGCATTAAAAGCATCATTTTTATTTCTAAGTAAATATAACTTCGTAAATCTAGAAAAATCATCAATAAAAGTCACATAATATCTTTTACCACCTCTAGTCATTGTTTGTTTTAAATCACCTAAATCAGTGTGAATTAAAGACAATAATTCAGTTTCTCTATTTACTGAAAAAACATGACTTCTTAGTAGTTTTAGCTTCAGCACATAAGTCATATTTATTAATATATAAGTTGAATCTAAGTCAGTTATCAAACCAAGTGATTGCATATGTTTTATATAAGAGAAATTAACATGTCCTAATCTAGCATGCCATAGAGAAATAGATTCAATCATGTAAGCAGAAAAAGATGCTTTTTCATTCACAACATTACAAACATTAAGTACAAAAAGTCCCTGGTTACAATAGCCTTTTCCCACAAACACATTATTTTTTGTCAATATGATCTTTTCAGATTCAAATGACACTTTCACTCCAGCT
The DNA here is from genome assembly GCA_036250505.1 of Solanum acaule. Lineage (NCBI taxonomy): Eukaryota > Viridiplantae > Streptophyta > Magnoliopsida > Solanales > Solanaceae > Solanum > Solanum acaule. The sequence goes on from JAJOOR010006408.1 coordinate 23,355, forward strand.
TTATTAAGCAAGGCTACAGAAATCTGGTTTGCACGCATTGTAGGAACATGTAGCACATCCATAAGGGCTAAAGTTTTTCCCGAAGTAAGTTTCAGGAGCACTTTACCCTTACCCAAGACTTTAGTAGTTCTTGAGTCTCCAAGGTAGACTACTTCACTCTCATCCCCTATTGATGAATAGGAGGCAAATGCTTCTCGATTCGCACAAATGTGCCGAGTAGCCCCAGAGTCTACCACCCATTCTTTTATATGCGCTACAATGTTTACTTGAGAAATGACAGCTGTAATAATTCATTTCCTTCAGCTAAATTAGCCTTGGGAGGATAACCCTTTTCTGTGTCATTTTTTATTCTCTTTCTACATTGTGCGGCCTGATGACCTGGTTTTCCACAAGTTAAAAAAGAGCTTTTCTTTTTCTTAAAATTGTAATTATAAGGCTTGTAAACATTAGACTTATTATCACACTTTTTGTTATTGCTGCTTTGACCTTGTACTAAGTTTGCCTTGAACGCCAACTCTTTGCTTTGAATGACTCCTTTCTATTGGTGTCTTCAACTAGAATGTGAGTCACTATTTTCTCAATAGTGAAATTTGTCTGCTTGTGCTTTACGTTATTTTTGTAATCATTCCATGAGTCCGAAATTTTTTTAATTAGCACTCCAACAACAAATTTTTCTGGTAGAGTGATTCCCTCGGCCTTCAAGTCTTCAAGCAATTTTTTATATTCATTAATTTGAATTTACATCTCCTTTTCGTTACTCATTTGTCATTGATAAAATCTTCCGACCACAAACTTTTGTTTCGTAGCGTCTTCGGCAGTGAACTTTTTAATCAAGGCTTCCCAAATGACTTTTGCTTCTTTGCAGCTACAGTATACATCAAACAGCTCGTTAGAAATAGTTTATAATATAGTATGACAACATACCTTATTGACATAGTGCCATGATTCGAAAATTTTGCTATCAACATCTGTACCCGGTTGTGGATGTAATAGTGCATGTGCAACGCCATGAATATCGAGCAATGAAAAAACACGTTCTTGCCATCTTTTGAAATTTTCATTAGTGAAAATTTCAATATTTGACACATCCGGAAATGGTTTGGCATATGGTAGGACAATTGGAACTAGAGAAACGGGGGTAGCACTAACATTGGTAGTGTCAGAAATAGTTTCAGAAGTATTATTATTATTTGTCATAGTTTCTTAGATTGTTGGAAATTATAATATCAAAATAATAGTACAAGAATTAGGATAAATTCTACTACAATAATATTCTTAAGTAATATAAATTTATATAATACTTGAGTCGTGTTAGGCACTGTCCTAAGAAATTATTTCAACAGTGTAAAATGTTTCCCCACGATTAAACAAGCCTTCTCTATTTAGTTAGAGGATACAAGAATCAACAAAATATAAATAATACAAAAGAAAGCAAGTCGAGAGAAGATATTGATAGTTGGCTAAATATTACTCTTTTTCTAAGTTGTCTTCCTATAAGACTATGCCAACCAATATATATAGAGAGGAGCAAGACGGTGGACAACAACAACTTGGAGGAAAAGGAAAATATTAACTTGGGGAAAAAGGGAATATCAACTTGGTACCCAAGTTGATTACGCAAGTGCTGATGCCCTTAGTAATCCTTGGCATCCAAGTCATTTAATATGACATAAGAGTTGATGTCAATAATGGGTTTTAAGTTATTTTAAAATACCCAACAATAATCACATATATGTAAAATTTAGTAATCACAAACTCTAGAAACTTGATATATATAAAAAAAAATAGTGAAATAATACCTTAGCTGGCAAGTTACTCAAGCACAGTAACAAGGAATACAGGAGCTCCAGTGCCGACTCATTTAGCATACTTGCCAACTTTAAGGAACAGAGCTATACAACCAACTGGGAATTGGAGGCCGGCTTTGTTGCGTGGGAACAATACTTTTTCTATCAGCAGAACAAAGGGTTTTTCCTTAGCTGGCCATTGATCTTTTTCACTACTAAAAAAATATTTTTTGCTTTTTGATAGATAGAAACAAAAGAGAAATGAAGCAAAAGAAATGAACTGCTTTGTGTGCTTGTGAGTTCCTAAAGCAAATTAATTTGGTATTTATAGCCCACATAAGTTATAATCCAGCCAATGAGAAGACAATCACAAGGATTGAACCTGTACACCGTTGGATGGAAGAACAAATCACTGGTGGATAAAGATAATGGTAACACATTTAATCAATTTTACGGATTATAATGAGTTTGTTGCCAAAAGGAAAAAGGAATATGATGTGTTTGTTTCCAAAATAAAAAAGGATTATGATGTGTTTGTAGCCAAAAAAATAAGAAGGGGACTATGTCTAATTTGTTAGAAAAAAAAAGACTATGATGTGTTTGTAGCCAAAAAAAAACGGGGGGACTATGTCTTGGTAGCAAAAAAAAAAGGATTATGACGAGTTTTGAATTTGAACAAAAGATTTTTTGTAGGAACTTTTATCCTTGATTTACGATATAATGAAAGGAGATGACTTATTTAAATGACTAACTTTTTATCAGCTCGACAAGCCTAAAAAACGACAGTAGCATTAGGGCCTCATTTTAAGCAGTAGTAGGCATTTTTAAAGATTTACAGCAGTATGAAGAACCTACAAACAATCACACATATGTAAAACTCAGTATTACAAAGAAAAAAGACAAGGAAATTAAGTAGTGAAGTTCACCTCGGCTGGAAGGTACTCATGAACACAAGAAAGAAAGATTGAATCTCCCGCGCCAACACGCGGGACATACTTTCCAACATCCAGATTTAGGCTATACGACAAACAAGAAATTCTATATGCGCTACGGGAACAATGTTTTTTTGTAGTGGAGCTAAGGTTTTTTTATTTTTTAGCCATTTGTTAGTTTTTTCTCTAATGCGAAAAAAATAAGTTTTGCTCTTTTGATCGATGAAAACGAGAGAGAAGTGAATTACTTTATGTGTATGTTCCTAAAGTAATTTAGTTGTGGCATTTTATAGCCCAGATGGGTTATAACATAGCCAATGCTATACAAAAAAATGGGCATAATACATAAATGTGTCATTTAACTTGGCCTCATTTTACGTTATGTCCTTGATTAATGTTTCAAAGACACTTCATCCAATTCTAAGTGTCAACGATCGCTAGTCAGTATAAAACTCAACTAAATGAGTTGGGGTCGAATCCCACAGGGAGCAGTACGTGTTTTAGATTCAATTGGCAAGTATGGACATGTTCAAATCAATCATAGGAATAAAAGATATCGAATAAAAACATCATTCAAAGCAGGAGTGACACGAATGTCAAATGGGGGGTTTTGATTTTAATTATCAACTACAAACAACAGCAAACAATATGAAATAACAATAATGAGATGGGTTCTTGGGATGTGATTCGATTATAGCCTATTATAGACAAATGGGTAATTGCAACTATTAGAAAATAACTAGATATTAGTGAGTAACCTAGGCTATAGAGGAGATAAACTTTCTCTCAGACAATTACCCCGAATCAAGTTGATTTCTCTTGAACATCAACAAGCATGAAAAATAAGAACAACCCGCACCTTAGTCTATTCACTCTCTTGAGCTGAATGTGTGGAAAAAGGGTTTAGGATTCACTCTCTCGAGATGAACCCAGGTCAACCCAATACCCACAGACCAACAATCAAACACCTTAGTTCTAAAACCTCTCTCTCGAGCAAGCCAAGAACACAAAGGTATAACTGTAATTGCTACTACAATTCTTAATTTAACCCACAATAAATGATTGAACTCACTTTTAAATAACAGTTAAACTAACAATTAGCAATACCCATAAGCTAAATCAGCCCATAATCATATAATCATACCGCAAGAATTGAGGTTTTAGCTAGACATCATAAAAAGGTAAAAACAGTTACCAAATTGATTATCCAACAACTGGGTAAGTGTAGATTCGTCCTTACAATGCTCTAATTCAAAAAATCTCAAAGACCCACTTCCAATTTCTCAAAAGTGAAAACTACAATTCTTCAAAGCTTAGGAAAAACTAGAGAAAACTATCTCTAGAGCTAAAAGCTTAATAAAAACTAAAAATATATGATCTAAGATACTATTTTGTGCTAAACTAAATGTTCAAAAACGTATTTATAGTTGCCAAAAATGTTTTGCGAAGAGTCACTCGGCGAAGTAAGTCAGGCACGCCGAGCCACTCGGTGAGCCGCCCTCTGATCTTTTCAATCGCCCTTTTAGCTTGGCATTCAGCATACTCAAGGTCTGTAACTTTGGGCGATCTAACACTACATCGCGGAATCACTCGGTGATACGCCGACTGTTTTTTTCTCTCACCAACTTAATTCTTTCCTTCGGGGCTTGGCACACTGGAACTTTAGGTGGCCAAGTAGCCATTCGGCGTCTCGCCAAGTGCACTTGCGATCACCAGGCTTGCCTTTGTCCCTTCTTTCAGCTCGCTTTGTTCCTTTTTGTAAATTAGTGTCCTTGCTTTGTTCCTCAATCCATATACCTGGAAATCAACGGTTTTACATCAGTTATTAGTACAAAATAAGCATTTGAGGACACTAAACCTATATAAATAAAGCCCTATAAATGAGTCCAAATCTTGGACTTATCAACACCCCCAACTTAAACTTCTGCTTGTCCTCAAGTAAAACTCAAGTTCAACAGTTCAAAAAGGATGTCTCAGACAGTGCTACAAAAGACTCAATCATGAATGCACAAAATAAGACTCAACTTACTCATGCAAGGATCAATTGTGCACTCAAAGTTTCAAGTTGTGACTCACCATTATCGAAGATTCTCAAGTTCACAATACTTGCTTCAAATGCAAGTTCAAGCTCAATAAAGGTACTCAAATGCCCTCACAATAAAGATGATTCCATATTCACACACAATTTTTCAACAATTTATAGTTCTGTAATCACAAACAACTCTCACACTCAAAAAGATGAACACATGCATGACTTCACCCATAGGTTTGCCCTTATTTTTCATCCAACATTCGTTTCAGCTCACTCAATATCAAAAAGGTCTTTTCAAGGCTTGTAATGGGGTTGAGTGTAAAGGTATGGTCATTTAGACTCAGTGGCTGCTCTCCTCATGAATTGTGGTATGAACATCACTTTCTTTCCTTTTTTTCAACATTTTCACTCATGCTCAAAATTCACCCCATTATTCACTTCTCATGGAATACTGGACACCCCATTTTTTTTGTGACTTTCACCACTTTATTTCACAAGTTTTTCATTCTTTTTCTTTCTCTCTTTTTTGTATGGAGAGGTTCCATCTTTTTCAAGTCCATGGATCAAGGGGGACTTCTTCACACTTCTTGATTTTCCGTCTCTTTTCACCACACCCTTAACTTAGGCTTTTGGCCTAAGTTGGGTATTCAAACACACCACACTTCGTGAGGAGTATGGGTGAATGGATAAAGAGAGGTTACAATTACATCAAGTTTCTTCCAACAAAAGTACAAGGCTCAAAGGGGGTTAAAGCAAGGTTCACACATCTCACAAGGTTGGCCACAAAAGAGGTATATTGTCAGATTGTTTCACTCTTCAAAAAAAAATTTAAGATTATTTCAAGAGCTTGCATCACTTAGTCAACCGGACCAACGAGGCAAATTCTAGGTGTCATTACACAAGGTTCACAGTAAGTTCATCACACAAGGCATTGGCACCAATTTCAAACAAGACTCCACACTTTCGCTAGTGTGCAGTGTTCATCATGAGAGACTCATTCGATAATCGGCTAGTCACAATGAGATGCAAAAAGTTCACATATTGTCTATGCAATTTCATTTGGCCTCGTCGTAGCCGCGCATTCATTTTGGTTTGATTAAGAGCACTATTCAAGTCATCGATATTGATCATGATCGATACTCAAATTTGCACAAGAACAGCCACAATCACACACAAGAGGTCGCAAAAAAATTTCAGAAGGGTAAAAAATTATTGGCATTCATAATGAGGAGCCACAAGCTCAAACATCCACAAGACATTATCAAAACATAATTGAAACACAAAAACCCAATAATATATACACATAATAGTTAGAAGATGTAGGTATGGAAATACCTCGCCCCACCACAAACAAAAATGCAGTTGTCCTCAAATGTAACAAAATCATAAAAAGTCAATAAAAATGATAGAGAGGGAGGTAAAGAAAGGTCATGTCTACACAGTCTCTCCATATGTCGGGGAATCAATGCCCGGGTTCATATCAGCAATACCAGCTCCACTAGACTCAACCATGGTGGTGTCTCTCAAGGATGTCTGGCGAGCAGTCTCAAACATCGCATCCTCGAGGTCTGCCAGATCAGCATATACGACAGCATCTCGCTCTCCAAGCTGCTCATCATCGGTCTCCGCCTCTGATGCATCAGGTGCCATATCCTCCATAGGTACATCTCTGGTGGTAGCCGAAGGAATCTCAGAAGTAGTCGGGGTATCCTCAGTCTCAGTTGCCTCAAATAAAGAAGTGAAGGTTGTAGACTTTAGATAGTCCACATCCTTCCTCAAGTCTGGAACCTTGGCTTTCAAAGTCGTCATCTCTGAAGTAGCCCTCCGTCGACTCTCACGAGTCTCTACTCTTTTCGTGAGAGTGTTAATAGATGCCCGGAGGGGTGTCAATGCAGCTAGGATGTCCCTCTCAATCATCCACGGTACCTCAGCCTCCAATCGGGTAGCCCGTACATCAGTAGAATGGGCTAAATTCCCCATCTTTAGGATCATAGTCTGAGTAATCCTGGTGGGGTGGGAAGCAGTAGAAACACCAGGAGCCTAGGAGGAAGTGGAAGCAGGTGCACCTGAAGGCCCAGAGGCCGGAGTAGGCAAAGATGCCTCTGGAAGTATCTTCTCAACATCAAACCCTGGGGATGTGTCCACCAGAGCTGCTCTCCTCTTGTCTACCTCCTCCTGAGTGTACTCGGCCTCTATACACCAGATGTCTATGGAGGATGTGGGGGTGACCTCTATGTCCCTCTTCTCATCACTAGGAACTCCCACATGCCGACATAACAATGTGATCAGGATCGAAAAGAGAAGAGACGTTTGGCGCTGCTTAGCCCTCATGGCCATCTCCTGCTCAATAATAAGTCCCAAGTTGAGTCGCTTCTTTCCTATGATCGATCCTAGGCAGGCTGCCTTTGCATGGCGGAGGATGGACTCATTTTGTGAAGGCATGATGGAGTTGCTGATGAATCCAAACCAGTACCGTGCAACTACATTTAAGTCCTTCTTCTCTATCTAGGCTCCTGCCTCAATCTACCTCGGGGTGGTATCAGAAATAACGGGGGTAAGCCAGCCCTTTAGGTCATCCAGGGATTGAGATGTCGCCATACCCTCATACACATGCTCGAATCTGTTGGCTCTGTCAATCACAATATTTATAGTATAGTTGATGCACCCCACTTCTTTACCCCGGACCACTACAAAATTCACCGGCCTAAAGGCACTGGCCTTCTTCTTCCCCTGAGGCATTAGACTACGGTAAGCAGAATAAAACTCACGGACCAGGATTTGTAGTGCGATACATTTCCATTATGTTACCTACCCAAATCCACCACCTCATGTGCCAAAGGACCCAGGTGGGGATATATGGGCCTCAAGGCCTGGTGAAAATATCAAATCTATGATACCGGACTGTGTCCCACACTAGAGGGTATCTTCCATCTAAACCCTTTGTGGACAACAGCTTCTCCTTGAGAATCCTCATCAATCCCTCGGCTTTAAGTCTATTGAGTAGCTAGAAGGAGGATCTTGAACCGGAGGCTCTGTAACCACTATATGTGCCGGAGCTGGCACTGTATCTTTAGCAGGAGGTGTGGCCTTTGGGACTCTAGACAAATCTTGGCGAGACCTAGCACGAATTTCAGCTCGCCGGGACTGCAGAGGCTCGTCATTATCAGGCTCAGAGAATACAGCCTGGGAGTCAAAGGATTCTCCCTTACTGTCGGAGGTATGCTCCAATACCTTAGATATGGGCGCCTTCCCCTTCCCTTTGCCTCCCTTGGGAGGTGCCTTCTTTCCATTTTCAGAAAGGGTGGCTGACCCCTCATTAATAACTATACCCCGTTCTCTTTTGCAAGGCGGCAACTGCAAAAACATTGTAGAATGTTAGAAACAGTTGAGGAAAAGGTGCAGATAGACTCGCCGAACTGATCGGCGAGATGCCAAATCACTTAGGTGTGCCAGATCGAGTTCACTGAAAGGATTGGCTCAAAAATTTCCTAGAAAAATAGCATGTCGGCGATGAGAAGGGCCATTCGGCGAGCACAGACTAGCCTACCGGAAGTTACAGAGTGTTTTAGGGGTTAGGGGCGCAGAAAGGGCGATCAAAGAAGACTTCGGCGAGACACCAAGTGTGCTCGGCGAACTCAGGCTTCTCGCCGAAAGTTACAGAACCAAACTCCACAAAAGCATTAAATTAAAGGCGATCTAGTGGGACTTTGCCGAACCACTGAGTGGTTCAGCGAGCTCAACCCAGCTTGCCAAACTGCCCAACGTGCTATTTTCAACCCCCAACTTCCAAATTCAACCCTCCAGTCCCCGAAAACAAAATCAAACCACATACACACATAATTAGGCTCAGACCCATTATACCCATGCCACCGGGGTACTCAGACTTCTCCCGGTTTGGCCAAAATTGGCCATTTGACGACTTTAGCCCTTAAGAATGACGTCAAACGCTTCATCATTAGGAAAAGCACATCATTTAGCACAATTTGGGTTACTCAGACTTCACCCGACTACACTCAACAATAATTAAGCACAACCCACAAGATTTTGATCAATTTTAAACTACAAAATTAGGGAAATCAACAACTTAGGCAATTAAGGCATGATATCAAAATTAAAGTAGGCACACATATACGATTTCAGAGAGGCCCAACACATATTAACACAATTTATAACAACACATTTGAGTTCAACTGCTATCTATGAGTTTGGGGTTCGAAAAACCAATCTTTAATGCCGAATTACGATTTGAAATGCTAGGCGGCAAAGATTTCCAACTCTGAACACAAGAATGACGACCAAAAAGCAAGAAGATGCAAAATATAGGAAATTTGAAATGCGGGTGTGATTGTATGAAGTTAAAAGGTTAGGGAATGTGAAAGAGTTTGAAAATTTAAACCTTTGGTCTTTTAAAACCGTTCCGTTCGCGCCTTTTCGGCAATGTTAGTTGACCTCGCCGACCCACTCGGTGACACGCCGAGTGGTCACTTATCTCACTGAGTTTTACAGGACCTCCAGTTAATTTTGGGGTCCAAACGATAGACAAGATCGAGCTCGCCGACCTGCTCAGCGATTCGCTGACTTGTCCATGGGACGGCCGAGTTTTATAGACTCCATCCTTCAATTTTCTTGAGTCCAACAACGGTCAAGGTCGGGTTCGTCGACCTCTTCGATGAGTCGTCGACTGGAATTTTGGCTCTCCAACCTGCACTTTTCAAACACATTCTACACTATAACATGCACAATCAACACACATTATTCCAAAAATTCAAATAAAGTGATAAAAACTTAGGTTGCCTCCCAAGCAGCGCCTTAGTTAACGTCGGGGCACGACGCAAGTCCTCATTCAGACTCCCTTCTTTGGGTTTGCCATAGGCTCACTAGGCAACCCTCCGTGTTGTCTTGAGTAGAGATAAGACAACATATGACCCATTTGGGTCTCCAGTAGCTGAATAGAGATGGCATGGCAGTCATTTGATTTAGCATTGACACATTCTCTCTTATCTCTTTCAACACTCTGTCGTGTTCTTCGACTTTGTGGAGAATGAGTGAGAGCATCTCTTCGACTTGTCCACCCTCATAGTCCTTGGGCTTTCTACACTCATGAGGGGGAATGTACCTATCTTTCTTTTTGTACAGTACTTCAAATTCCTTAACCCTTTTGGCAAAAAATCCAGTTGAGTAAATAATGTGGCCAAATTATGGTTTTTCTCTGACTCCTTGTTTGTTTTAGTCATGTGATCAAGGAATTGGGCTACTATTGTACAGGGTTGTCGTATTAGACCACCCGAAGTAAGTTGATCATCCATTCCTCTATTCTCAGGACCAAGACCTCCATAGAAGTAGTCCAGTAGCATATTATCTGGGATTCCATGAGTTGGGCATTGTAGCAACAGTATCTTAAATCTCAGCCACAACTCATGGATTGTCTCACCCTCCAATTTGTTGAAATTTAAGATGATATCCCTAAGAATCATCATTTTTTAAGGAGGGTAGTCCACTTGGTTACCGTTGCTACAAGACATGCTCATTTCCTATGTTCAGCAAGTAACACACCAAAACCAAAACTAAAAGTAAGTAGATTCAACTACGACTAAAATGAGCAAAATTAAACTTCACCAAAAGAATCTCAAACAACACCACTCCCTGGCAGCGGCGTCATTTTGATTAATATTTCAAAGACACTTCATCTAATTCTAAGTGTCAATGATCGCTAGTCAGTATAAAACTCAACTAAATGAGTTGGGGTCGAATCTCACAAGGAGCGGTACGTGTTTCAGATTCAATTGGGAAGTATGAACATGTTCAAATCAGTCATAGGAATAAATGTTATCAAATAAAAACATCATTCAAATCAGGGGTGACACAAATGTCAAATGGGGGGTTTTGATTTTAATTATCAACTACAAACAGCATCAAACAATACGAAATAACAATAATGAGACGGATTCTCGGGATGTGATTCGATTATAAGCTATTATAGACAAATGGGTAATTACAACTATTAGAAAATAGCTAGATATTAGTGAGTAAACTAGGCTATAGAGGAGATAACCTTTCTCTTGAACAATTTACCCCGAATCAAGTTGATTTCTCTCGAACTTTAACAAGCATACAAAATAAGAACAACACGCACCTTAGTTTATTCACTCTCTCGAGCTGAATGAGTGGAAAAGGATTTAGGATTCTCTCTCTCAAGATGAACCCAGGTCAACCCAATACCCACAGACCATCAATAAAACACCTTAGTTCTGAAACCTCTCTCTTGAGCAAGCCAAGAACACAAAGGTAGAACTGTATTTGCAACTATAATTCTTAAATTAACCCACAATAAATGATTGAACTCACTTTGAAATTGTAGTTAAACTAACAATTAGCAGTACCCATAAGCTAAATTAGCCCATAATTATATAATCACACCCTAAGAATTGGGGTTTTAGCCAGACATCATAAAAAGTTAAAAATGGTTACCAAATTGATTATACATCAACTAGGTAAGTGTAGATTTGTCCTTACAATGCACCAATTCGAAGAATCTCAAATACCCACTTCCAATTTCTCAAAAGTGAAAAACTTCAATTCTTCAAAGATTAGGAAAAATTAGGAAAAACTGTCTCCAAAGCTTTTGCTTAACAAAAACTAAAAATATATGATCTAAGATATTAATTGGTGCTAAACTAAATGTTCAAAAACGTATTTATAGTCACCAAAAATGTACTGCGAAGAGTCACTCGACGAATTAAGTCGGGCTCACCGAACTACTTGGCGAGCTACCCTTTGGTCACTTCAATCGCTCTTTTGCCTTGGCATTCAGCATCCTCGAGGTTTGTAAGTTTGGGTGATCTAACACTGCATCGCAGAATCACTCGCGATACGCCGACTACTTCTTTCTCTCACCAACTTGGTTATTTCCTTCAGGGCTTGGCACACTGGAACTTTAGGTAGTCAAATAGCCATTTGGCGACTCACCAAGTTGACTTGGCGATCACCAGGCTTGCCTTTCTCCATTCTTTCAGCTCACTTTGTTCCATTTGCAAATTAGTGTCCTTGTTTTGTTCCTCAATCCATATACCTGGAAATCAAGGGTTTTACATCAGTTATTAGCACAAAATAAGCATTTGAGGACACTAAACCTATATAAATAAAGCCCTAAATGAGTCCAAATCTCAGACTCATCAGTCCTCCAACTTTGGATATGCACAAGTAGACACTTAAACTTGTATAAAGTTAAACAAGTAAACACATGAGTCCTACATGTCACAATACACGTAGGATAAAACATGGCATGTAGGATTCCATGTAGGACATGTGTGTCTATTTGTTCAACTTTATACAAGTTTAAATGTCTACTTGTGCATACCCAAAGTTGAAGGGCATAAATGCGATTTGAAGCCAACTTAAAGGGCATATTTATGTATTATGCCAAAAATATATGTGTTGGAAATCAATGCATATTTTGAATTACAATTTTATAAAAAATAATGATTTGATGTCTTACCACGACACTTTCTAAATATACATGGTTAATTCGAGCCGACATTGGAGCCCCGACAATATTTGGATCGCGCACTGCAGGTCCCATTCGAGGGGTGTCGCTCCCAATAGAATATTTTCCATATTCAAGACTAGAACCCGAGACCTCTGGTTAAGGGTGAAATAATCTCACCACTGCACTACAAACCATGTTGTTCAACACCATCTTATGCAAATTTCAACTCGTATAAATTGAGTAACCTTGATAAAATAATATTTCAAAGACATTGAAACAAAAATGAATCTGAAGTACTGCGAATGTATATTTTTCTAAAAATATAAGAGATGAAATATTTGAATCTCCTTTCACCACATTTCTATACATTGAGTAGTTGTAGTACATTACCAAATCTATTTGGTCTCTAGTCCAAAGCATTATGCATTCCTTGATTAGACCAATAGAATAAGTAACACACTCCATAAATCTAACCAAGTAAGTATATGTACCATTATAGTAGTCGTATTATGACCATCTTTGATACACACTCAATCTATAAAATTGTAGTAGAGGTTCTGACCACAATTGGCAAAACATCCTTCTCATCATTCGCTAAGAAACCCATAAATGTCATGACAACTTTACTAACCGTACTTTCCAAAGATACAATATTCATTATCTAGCCATCTTTTTAATCATTCCACTTCCAATTGTCGAACCACTCCAGATATCGCTTATACCACACAAGTAATGTTCTCACAGTTGGGTAACTAGCCTTAAAAGGATAACACATTCATGAAGTCCCTCAAACCATTGTTCAACCTCATCATTCAGATATTCTCAAAATATATCTTCAAATCATAACTTTGAATTGTTGAACATTCCAGATCTGACAACACATCATTTCCATAAGTCTATCACTTCCATGTTTGTAACAAATCTAACACCCAAAGACATATACAACACACAAAATACTTACGTGAGGAACCACATATGAATCATCATTATACGTGAAAGAGAATGGAATGAGGTGATAAGAGTCAAAACGGACAAAGGATGCATGATAGAGATTCAAGAAGTGAGGATTTTTCTTAAAAGTCATTATAGTCTCTCGAAGATAAATACAGACGTCTTCGTACCGATCCTCAAGACTCTACCTAGACTCGGCTTGTATACACGTGAGACCTATGAACCTGGGGCTCTGATACCATTTTGTCACGACCCAAAAATGGATGTGATAGCACTCGTCTTATCCCACCAAGACAAGTTAGCCTAAAACTCAACCATTCAATAAAATGCAGAAATTTTTATAATCAACTCAAAATACCCCCAAAAATATGGTTGTCACGTATACAAGCTTCTAAAGTATTACAATTGAACCAAAAGAAAAATACAAGTCTCATATGACATTGTTTCTAGAGTAGAACAAGATCATAAACAGGAGTAAGAAGGTTTGCTGAGATGATAAACAGCTACCTCACAAATCTCCAAGAAGCCTCGAAAAAGAAGAGAATATATCACAAAGGTCCGGGCTAGTAACCTACAAAAACATGTAGTAGCGAGGGGTGAGTACCGAACCACACGGTACTCAGCAAGTAAACCTCTAAACATAAGCTAAAGGGATAGAATACGGGTACTCCTTACACCCCAACCGAACAGTTCACAATTTACAAAGCTCATATCTCAACGACAACATTCTAACAATCACATATTCCCAACAACAAGCTCAATATTCATCAATTACAACCTCCACAACTACAACCTTCTTAAAACCAGCCCAACCTTACAGTTCATAATTTACATAGCATACAGCTCAACAACAACACTCTAACAATTACATATCCTCAATAACAAGCTCAATATTCATCAATCAAAGTTCCACAGAAAGGCACTCATAATATCAGCAAAACACAATATCAAGTTCACTAATGATAAATATGTGCAATGCAATGGAATGCAATGTCAAGTATAGTGATGCATGTCTGACCTAGTGATACACACCCGCTGTCTCTCAGTTCGGGACCCATGGGGGACATATATGTCCATGCATTCATCGCGGTGCGCGATATGACCCTCGATAATAGTAACCATCGCGGCGCGCGATACGTCCCTCGAAATATAGTATCCATTGCGGCGCGTGACACGTCCCTCGAAATATAGTATCCATCACCCGCGCGCGATACGTCCCTCAAAATGGTACATCCTCTTTATTTTCTTATTCTTTCTCAATACGCATAACACTTGTCACAACCATGTCTCAGAACAATGCAAATGACATGTTCACACAAATAATGAGGAGATGACCATTTTCATAATATTAAACAATTCATAACAACACAATCAGGATACAACATCAACAATGATTCAACAAGCCTTTCAAACAATTCTCAACACATCACACAAACAATTGATCACATTGCCTTTTATTATCCCTTTTTTATCATTAGAATTAATCAATGTGGACAAGTCAACCCATCACCAAGTCTCATTACCCTAAACACATATTACAAGGAAATACGTAAATTCCATACACTTAACAAGGGTTTAGAAATCCACTTTCCTCAATCAATCAAGAATTCACTCCGAGACTTGAGTCTTCCCCTTCCATTGAACTTCCAAATCAATGCAATCTATTCAAGTACATGACCACAATAAGATTTCGAAACTAACAACACCCAACTCTATAATCAAGTTAATAAGCTTCAAGCCTAGGGCTAAGTCCCAATTCTTTCAAATATAATGAATTTAATAATTTTCATGTAATATAATACACCTAATGTTCAATTACATATATTAATATACCAAACTTGAATCTTAAAATGGTGACCAAATTTAGAGGAATAATCAACATCCTTAACTATATACATATGTATTATGTAATAGGAACCTAACTAATTTATTTATTTCTAAAATAGATATTTTGATCATCTTTTCTCTATATTATTGGATGAATGATAAAAAACAAAAGCATAATAAATTTCATATTGGCAGAGACGACTCAATATCTTTAAAAATGAGGTATCCGTCTTACGCCCCCAAAATTGAAGGGCCCAATTTTTAGTAATAAAAAAAAAAAAAAAAATTTTAACAAAAACAATTATACTATATCTTTTAATTAAAAAAACTATTAGTTTAAGGATTCAGTTGGTAAATTATTAAGTACAAGGGTCCATAGTATAAACTCTCAAGGGATCCATTAAACAATTTCACCTTTTATTTATATCTTGTTCTTGCAAAGAGGGAACTAAATGAAAAGTTTGCATACAAAATGGGGTTCAAGCTCTTCTTTTAATTTTCAAGATTTTTCTATACAAACTCACACATGTAATGTTATCCATACCACGGTTAGATTGTGAAAACTTCTCTCACAATGATAATACATTTGATTATGAATGTGTATCAGAGTTTTCAATACCATGGTTTCCTGTGTCAAATTTTAAAAAAACAATACAATAATCGAAAAACAAATTATATCAACAAAAATAATCTTACATCACTCATTTCATGTCCAGAAGAAATCTTAGCACCTTGGTTTGAAGCTTCTCCGAAAGAAAAGAGATGTAGGTATCTATTCTTCATATCCTCCTCAGCCTCCAAAGTAGCTTCCTCAACAAACTGGTTGCTCCATAAAACCTTGACAAATGTAACCTCCTTGGTTCTCAACTTGCGAACCTGACGATCAAGTATCTCAATGGGAATCTCTTAATAAGATAGGATGTCCTTAATATCAATATTTTTAGTAGGTATAATAACTGAAGGATCTCCCATACACTTCTTCAACATTGAAACATTGAATACCTGATGGACTGCTGCTAACTCTGGCGGTAGCTCCAACTCATAGGCTACATTACCGATCCTCTTGGATATCCTATAAGGACCAATATATCGGGGACTAAGTTTCCCCTTCTTGCCAAACCTCATAATACCCTTCATGCATGAACCCTTCAAATAAACCCAATAGTCCACCTCAAATTCCAAGTCTCTTCTGCTAACATCGGTATAGGATTTTTGATGACTTTGCGTTGTTTTCAACCTTTCTGGAATGATCTTCACTTTCTCCATAGCTTGATTAACTAAGTCTAGTCCTATCAACCCAGCTTCACGAACATCAAACCATCCAATAGGAGATCTATATCTTCTCCAAAAAAAGAGCCTCATAAGGAGCCATTTGGATGCTAGAGTGATAATTGTTGTTGTAAGCAAACTCGATGAGTAGTAACTGATCATCCTAGTTACCCTTGAAATCGATCACACACGCCCTCAACATATCCTCTAAAGTATGAATTGTGCACTCTGCATCATCATTAGTCAAAGGATGGAAAGCAGTACTCAAATTTACCTTCGAACCTAAACCTTTTTGGAAAGACTTCAAAAATTGTGCGGTGAATTGCGCACCTCTTCCTGAAATGATGGACACCGGAACTCCATGAAGCCTGACTACCTCTTGAATATATAACTTGGCATAATCTTCTGCTTAAAAGGTAGTCTTTATCGATAAGAAATGAGCTGATTTACTCATCCGGTCTACAATCTCCCTAATCGAATCATGCTTCCTGCGAGACCGCAACAAACTAGCGATGAAATCCATATTAATCATTTCCCACTTCCATTCTGGAATATCTATATTCTGAGCCATATATCGGGCCTCTGGTGCTCTACCTTGAATTGTTGGCAATTCGGGCACTTAACAATGAACTATGCAATACCCCTCTTCATACTACTCCACCAATAGACTTCTCTCAAGTCACGATACATCTTTGTGGAGCCTGGATGGGTAAATATCTGGAGCTATGAGCTTCCTCCATGATCCTCTCTTGAAGTTCATCCACCTTGGTTACACACAATCTACCTAGATACCTCAAAACAATATCTCCCCCTTATTCAGAAGCCATCATTTTTTGCTTATGAACATTTGCCTTCAATTCAAGTAAAACAAGGTCCTGTTCTTATTTCTCTTTCACTTTAGATACTAGTGATGATTCAACCCCATTCATCACCACCAGTCCACCTTCATTGGAATCCATTAACCGGACTCCCAATCGTGCAAGTCTATGCACATATTTGGCTAACTCTTTCTTACCTTCCTAAACATGGGAAGTACTAACCATAGATAACTTGCTCAATGCATCAGCAACAACATTAACCTTACCTGGGTGATAGAGAATACTCATGTCATAATCCTTGAGTAACTCTAACCACCTCATCTATCTGAGATTAAGCTCTTACTGACTGAACATATACTGAAGACTCTTATGATCGATGAACACATCTACATGAACATCATAAAGATAGTGATGCCACATTTTCAAGGAGAATACTACAACAGCCAGCTCTAGATCATGGGTTAGGTGATTCCTCACATAAATCTTAAGGTGTATGGAGGCATAAGCTATAACTTTGTCATTATGCATCAATACACAACCCAGTCCAAGTCTAGACACATCACAATACACTACAAAGCCTTATGTACCCTCCGGTAAGGTCAACATTAGGGCAGTAGTCAATCATGTTTTCAATTCCTGAAATTTTTTTCTCACAATCTTCTGAGTGTCAACTCGAATCCCATTACAAGAAATAATGTGGCCTAAAAACGCCACAGACTCAAGCCAAAACTCATACTTGGAAAATTTGGCATACAACTCTCTATCTCTAAGAGTTTGAAGAACTACTCTGAGATGACTAGCATGATCCTCCTCATTCCTCAAATAAATTAGAATGTCATCAATGAATACGATAACAAACTTATCAAGATAAGGCTTAAACACTCTGTTCATAAGATTCGTGAACGGTGCAGGAGCATTAGTCAAATCAAAAGACATAACTAGAAACTCGTAATGATCATAACGGGTCCTGAAAGTTGTCTTTGGAATATCACTTTGTCTTACTCTCAACTAATGATAGCTAGACCTGAGGTCTATCTTAGAAAATCAGGTTGCACCCTGAAGTTGATCGAAAAGATCATCAATCTTTGGAAGGGGATACTTATTCTTTATAGTTACCTTGTTCAATTGGCGGTAATCAAAGCACATCCTAAGTGAACCATCTTTCTTCCTCACAAATAATACCAAAGCGCCCCAAGTTGAGACACTTGGTCGGATGAAACATTATCAAGAAGGTCTTTTAACTACTCTTTTAACTCTTTCAACTCAGTTGGAACCATTCTATATGTCGGAATAGAGATAGGACGAGTATCAAGAAAAATATCTATACCGAAGTCTATTTCTCTCTTAGGAGGGACTCTGGAAAGATCATCTAGAAAGGCCTCTGGAAACTCACTCACAACTGGAACTAACTGAATTGGTAGTGTCTCAACACTAGAGTCATTAAGTCGAACTAAGTGACAGATGCACCCATTGGAAACTAACTTCCTCGCCTTATGGTATGAAATAAAATGAACCTTAGGCATTGTTGAACTACTCCTCCACTTTATAACAGATCATTAGGAAGCTGAAACTTAACTACTCGAGTTCTACAATCAACTAAGGCATAACAGGAATGAAGTCAGTCCATACCTAGAATAATATCAAAATCTACCATGTCTAACTCGACTAAGTCAGCCACGGTGTCCTTGTGATTGACAGAAATGGTACAATCACTATAAACTCTCTCAACTAGAATAGACTCACCAACAGGTTTGGAAACACTAAAGGGCTCAAGAAGTTTCTCAGGAAGAATATCAATTTTCATAGCAATGTATGCAGTCACAAAGACAGACTCACACCTGGATCTAGCAATGCATATACATCAAAAGTAAGGACTTTTATCATACTAGTGACAACATTAGTTTAATTCTCTTGCTCTTGGACACTGGTGATTGCATACAGGTGGTTTGCTCATCCGCTTGTCCCTGAAGTAGCTCATCTAGGTGTAGCTCTGTCTGGAGGGGCCATTGAAGAAGATTGGGCTCTATTGCCCCCATTACCACAATCCTTCATGTTCTTAGGGCACTTTCTCATGAAGTGACCATTCTAACCACACTTGAAGCAACCAGTGGAGCCATCACGACATGCTCTTGGGTGGTTCCTACCACACTTAGCACTTACAGGAGTCTAGTTACCGCCTTGTGCCACACTACCTTGAGATTGTGCAGGTCTAGCTCTGAAGTTCTTAGAATTCTGGTTCTTGAACTCACCTTTGTTCTTTGGTGCAGGTGCACTAGCATATGATGGAGCCGGTCCATTTTTCTTTTGTTGAAAAGATGACCGGTTCGCATTACTCTTCTGCTGCCCGGAATCATTTCCTATTGTCTTAGCCTTCTTGTTTCGAAACTCTTCTCTATCTCTCAGCTTATCTTCCTCAACCTGCTGCACATGAATCATCAGCATTGCTATGTCCATGTCCTTTATCAATATCTCATCCTTACCCTCTTTACTTGACAGATGAGACAACCTAGACACAAACAATCTCATCTTACTCATCATACCAACAACCATCTCCAAAGCATAGCGGGATAGTTAAGTGAACTTGAGGTTGTGCTCATGCACACTCATGGATTCCTACTTAAGAGTGAGGAATTCCCTTACTTTTGCCTCTTTCAGTTCACGGGGAAAGAATCGTCCCATGAAGGACTCTTCAAACACAGCCCAACTCACAATTGGTGCACCCTCAGGTCTACTCTTCTTCCATTGATCGTACCATACTCTAGAAACACCCTTCACTTGGTATGTAGCTAAATCCACTCGGTCAGCATCAGCAACATGCATCACCTCAAACACTTTTTGCAACTCTTCCACAAAGTTTTTCAAATCCTCAGTGACACTTGAACCAGTGAACTAACAGATCATGGATGTAACAGCCATTACCTGTAGATTCCCTCTTTGTTGACCAGCTTGGTTGGTCACAACTTGACTCAACATTCGAATAGCATCCCAGAACTCAGCGTTGGTGACCTCTCCTTACGGTTGCACTTCTGGTGCATTAGGGACCCCTTGATCCTGAGGATCGTCATTCCTCTTAGCAGGACAACCTCGAATAGCTCTTCATGGAGGCATGATCTCAAAGATTCGTGCAATCACGAATTAGAAAGAAACTTTTATAGAGATGAACTCTATTGCACGAAAGGAGTATGAAAGAAGTGGGATATTTCCTAACTTTCACAGCCTCGTCCTAATTATAAATGTGGTGCGCTTCACACTGATAACTAAGACTCTATGGACACGGCTTCATACATACCCTACGACTCTTGAAACATGGCTCAGATACAAAGTTTGTCACACCTTGAGCCTACACCCTGGATGTGGTCAGCACTCGAGAACTATTGCTAACCCCAAGGGAACTCTTGTCCTAGCTCAATACTCAGCAGAAGACTTACTCAACAATAAAAGAACATTAAGATTAAAAATTTAAGCTCATTGTCTCAAAATAATAAAATCTGAAATGTATATGAATATTCAACAGGCCAAAAGAAGGCAGCTCGAGTCCCAAACATCAACAATGGAAATGAAAATGACTTATGAACTACTACTATCTATCTATGAAGCCTCTAATACTATGAGGGATGTCGGGACAGGACCCCCAATCATCCTAACAAAACTGAAATAGATGAAAATAAATAAGGGATAAGAGGTTCACCAAACAACTCAGGAACTGCAAATAGTATCAAGGAATCGCCTATTGATGACCCTGATCTCCTGTATTTGTATCATAAATGAAGCAGGCCAGATTGCATCAGTACATTGAATGTACGAGCATGTAAGGGGATATACTAAACATAACATAAAAGCTTGAACTTGGAAAGAAGGAACCATACTCACCTCACCTCAATCTCAACTCATGGATACTTAACTCAATACAGTATAAAAGCAACAATAAAGATGCAGTTTATATAAATCATTTAAAATAGTAGATAACAACTCAATGTATTTTAAAATACAATAATAACTTAGTTTGTATGTAAAATACAAAATAACTCAATTTGGGAGATTCTTTAACCGACAACCGTCACTATGAACTATGTGATTATACATTGTCTTGCCCACGCTGCTAGAACTGTCCTATATCTTGTCGGAGTATAAGACATCCTCAACTAAGTGTATCCTCTAAGCTATGTTTTAAAAGCAATAAGGAATCATATAAAAGTATGATCATTTATACCCATGGTGGCTACATGGTTTATAAGAACTTTGAGTTGTATGAACTCATCCCCATATCGGTGATCAATATTACTCCCAAACATATACTCAACTCATATGTTTAAAAACATTTCCTCATCCTCAAGCTTTGAGATTATTACTCAAAAGGTTCTCTTAAAAGAGATTATACTAAAAAAAACTCCTCATGAATTCATTTGGAAATCGATGTTTCGTCTCATTGTAAATGTAAAAATATTTAATCTTGAGAATACTTAGTTCCCATATATTCATTTTGAAAAATGAAACTCAACTCTCTTCATCCCCAAACTCAAGTACTCAAGTCTTAAAAAAGGTTTAAAAAGATTGTAAAAGACTTCTCAAAATGACTCGAAAGAACTCTCTAGACTTTACTCTTAACTCTACCTTGAATTTGAGTTATGAATTCAAGGGTTATGATTCATGTTATGAATTATCTCTCGATGTTTAGATGTAGTTTAGAGTAGTTAGAATCAGAAAGGAGTAAAGGTACACCTTAAAAGAACTCACACGGGTCAAACAACAGAAAAACAACGGGGTTAGGCGACCCTGGCGCACTAAGTAGCACGGGGAACCATTCCTCAAACTTCAGAGGGTCACTACTCGCACACTGTTGGCGTGGCGCGCCAGCCCCTATCCAGAAAACCCGATGAATTTTGTACTCTCGTTTTCTAACCCTAATTCGCCTAGAATCGAATGGTTTCTTCCAAGCCCTTTTAGATTCGTTTACTCAAATTATATACATGAAAATATACTCAAAATTCCTCAAAAAAATGTTCATAAGAAGATCCTCACCTCAAGAACTCAACCAAACTTCAAAATTCAAGAATGGAGAGCAACACTTCAAGAAACTCATCAAGAACTTAAATTTTTCTCAATCTTTATGGATGAATTCGATAATGTAAATCATGATTGGTATGTGGGTTAATGGATCCATCACTATGGAAGCCTACATACCTATTAGGATCGAATCCTTGGTGAAAACCCCTCAAAAATTGCAAGAATCTTGATCGTTCTTCCCTTTCTCCTTGTTTCCTCTTCTTGAACTCCTCTCAAAACCCTAAGCATATTTAGGATTGTCAAAACTGACCCAAATCACTTTTAACCCCTAAAATAATACTAAGAACAGTTTAAGCTGATGGGGGTAAGGAAAATACCAAAATACCCCTCATTAATTTGGATAACTTTCATTAACTAGACTGGCTGACTTCAAATGGGCATATCTCCCTCATCTGAACTCAAAACTTAACAAACTTGGTGGTGTCGGAAAGATGATTTAAAGACCTTTAATTTGATATATTATGGGCCACCTTCATCTTACACTGAAAGTTATGGCCGTTTCAAATTGACCCAAAACTCACCACCTTAGCACAACTTGCAAAATTCTAAATTTGGCTCTTTCCAAATTAGTTCTTTCTAAATTTATCTCTTTCAAAGGAGGGATGTTACAAGTTACCTCCTTTAAGAGGATAGTTTGAGAAATTATCTCAAACCAAAGAAAGAGTATGTTTTATACACTTGAGCATGAGTATATACACTATAAGGAGAAGTATTGAGCACCGATATGGGGATGAGTTCAGACAACTCAAAATCATCATAAACCATGTATGCCAACATGGGTAAAGGATCATACTTTTTAGATGAATACTTAGTGCCTTCGGGCAGAGCTTAGTGGATCCACTTGGTTGGGGTGTTCTATACCCTAGAAAGGCATAGGACAGTTCTTGCAGCATGGGCGAGATGTTGTATCATTACGTAGCTCATAGTGATAGTTTTCTGTTAGAGAATCTCTCAAATAAAAGTAAAGAGTATTTTATTGTATTTTCATGTACATTCCTGAGTTGACATCTGACATTTATGAAGCTTTAAACATGTAAATCTTTTGTTGTTGCTTTTGCAATGACCTGAGTTGAGGTGACTAATTTTCCTGTCTTATCAGTTTAGTTATCTACATTTTCAGTTCTCCTTGCATACTCGTACATTTAATGTACGAATGTCATTCGACATGCATCCATTTATGATGTAGATAGAGGTGTTCATGATTATCAACAGGTACTTCATTCAGATCACTCTAAACTCCAGTTAGGTTTTGGTGATCCTCCTTATATTTTGGAGGACTTCATATTATTTTCAGTTTAGTATTTTTACGATGTTATGGGTCTTGTCTTGATATCCCTCTTTAATAGTAGAGGCTTCATAGATAGTTATAGTTGGGGCATCTTTTAGTATTTACTTTCTTTTGAGTTGTTTTACATACTATAAGTATTTCTATTGAGTTTTTTCCAGACCTTATGAGTTGAGTAATTGAGTTTAACGGATTTAATTCAATTTTAAACTTATGTATTATTGAGTTAGTCTTCCGCTTGTAGTCAGCCATCATAATGGTTCACTTGGGGACCAGCAATAGTTCTCGAGTATCGGCCACGTCCAGGGTGTAGGCTTGGGTCGTGACAACAAACAAGAGAGAAATAACCTCAACCAATTCACTCAAAATACAAGGAGGTTCACACAAGTGATAATATATCACTTGTATCTCACAAATTCCCGCCTTAACTAAAACTCTCAAACCCTTACTACATTGTGAATGATAATTAAGTTAGAAGGAACAAGACTATATTTATAGAGTCCTAAATCTTTTCCTATAATAGAAGGACTACTCAATCCTAAACCTCTTCCTAAATGAAAAACCTAATTATGGTAACTCAAGGCAATTAATACCCAACAGAATGGAGAACGGTCGAACAACCCTGTTATGAAGAAAGGGATCGTATTCTCATGTTGGGAGCATTGGGAAGTAATTTATCCATGCTTTATAATAATCCGACCGCACAAGTAGATGTGTGGTATATGAAGGAGTATGGAAATAAAAAATCTTGGATAAATGTTTACCATCAATTATACTCCAGACCCTACAGATTATTTTATTTCTCAATCTTTTTGTTTGTCAAAAGGTGGTGAATAATTGGTTATGTTTGAATCAACTTTCATGATACACGATCCAGAGGATAACTCGATCAGAATTCTCAAGACTCCTAAATTTGGTAAAGCTCTTGCAGTGGAAATCTACATTGAAAGTTTAGTTTGTCCCCTTTCACAAAATGAACCAAGAATACAACAAGAATGAAGGCGACAGAAGCTCTGATATTTACAATTATATAAGTAATGATTTGAAATAGTTCCACCTTATGCATTTTGCAAAGGGCTATTATATTTTTCTTTTTTATCGACTAATCATTACATACTTTTTCTCATTATTTCTAATAGCTTATTTAATTTCTTTGGTGTTATCTTTTCAGTAATTTAGTTATTTAGTCAATCAAAGATTGAATTATTTTTTAAAACTTTAGTAGTAAGATTGATATTAGCAAGTTGTTAATATTAGTAGATTTCTTTTACATGAGAACACGAGTCCCATATTTTTCTCAAGTGAAAAAGGTTTATATTACTTAGTGGACGAAAACCACTATTCAAAACATGATGTTAAAAGAATCTAATACAAACTATTATTAAGGACTAATACCATAAATAACAAAAGAGACATTTAGTGGAAATATTTTTTTTGCCGCAAAAATATTTAACCTTTAGTGGTATTTATAGAGTGTTTGTTATAAGTGCTTAAATTTTATATTGTCGTTAAATATAATATAGCGATAATTATATGACTGCAGCTAAATAATTGGAGCAAATTTTTGTTATTGTTGTAGAAAAAAAAAATTAAAAAAAGAAGCTATTCAACCACAAATTTTAATTTATTTTAAAATTATTTTTATTTTATTAAATAAAATGGGTGAGATAATTTTTAAAGCCACGTAATATTTTTTTAAATTAAAAAAATATTTTTGATTTTTATTTTTTTCTTATCCGGGTCATTAAATAAAGGAGTAAATATGTACCACTTGCTAGATAGTGAGGTATGTATACACCTTTTGTAAAACAATAAGAGTATTTTCATATCACTTCTTTAACGAGGAGTATATCTACTTTAATTCCCAAAATTGAGGGATATATCTGTCTTTTTTCATTGTCATATAACATGTAGAAAATGTAGAGGAGTTCACATTTTATATTTATTATGAATTATTTTACCTAGAGTGATAACTGATAAGCGTGAATTTACTCCATTGTTTACCATTTCTCCTTAAAAGACTATTTTTTTTCATTTTAAAAAAATATTCACTTATCATTTATAGCTTTTGTTATGATTTGAACATTTGTTCATATAATGGCTTATTCAACTTCATTGATTACAGCTTTAATTACTTCACCATAATCCAATCATAAATAGATATTACGAGATATTAAAAATTTAGTAGACTATTTTATTTATTTTAGTGATATTAATTAGCTATAAATTTAGCAAAAGAAAGAACTATCTCTTCATTCTCAGTTCATTTCAAAGCATGTCAGAGGAACAATTAAGTTTCAAAATTGAGGTTTTAAACTTATCAAGAAAACACCGAGTATGTGAAACTTCCCATCAACGCATATATTAGAGTAACTCCACAAACCCTTTTGATCTACCAAATGACATTGTAACTAAAATTTTCTTAAAGCTTTCACTGAAATCTCTCTTGAAAATGAAGTCTGTTTCAAAATCTTGGCATGCGTTGATTAGTAGTCCTGGATTTATCAAGTACCATCTAAATTTTGTTAGCTAATTATAACAAATACTTTACCAACCATAATGTTATTTTGAGGATAGCTCAACCAGAATTCAATAATTGATGTTAATCTGTTGCTATGCAGCAATGAAGGCTTAAGAGTGAAGCAAGGACATTACGATGCAAAAATGAGCAAAAAAGTTGGAAAATATTAAGAAAAGAGAAGTTGGAGCTCGCAAAAGCCACTCGGTGACTCACCGAGTGAGACTCTAGCTCTCTTAAAGTTCCAGTGAAGTAGTCCATGGACCAAACCAACTTGGCGAGCAAAAAGGTGATTCGGCAACGCACCAAATGGATCGGCGACAACGACCAAGCTCGCCAAAAGTTCCAAAACAATTTGATGAAGGAGCCAAACCAAAAGGAGAGAAGAAGAGAAACTTGGTGGATCGCTGAATAGGTCAGCGATCCAGACTAACTTCGCCCAGTAGACTCCGTGCTAAGTTTTTGGGAACGTATAAATTCAATATTGAAAGAAGAAAGGGAGTTCCCATAGAGTGTATTCCTGGGTTTTTGAGAATTTTTACATTTTGTTACATTGTTGAACACTCTTAGAGAAATTTGGGATTTGGATTTTGAGATTGTAAGATTTTAGCTTGGATTTCAACATTTGGGCATTGCCGATCGTTAGCAATTCAAATGGAAAACTTTTTTGGTAACGGTTTCTTTCTTTCCGTTATGCTTAGCTAAAACCCCTTACTTTAGGGGTGTAATCATGTAGTCTAATGCATTAATTAGCTGGTGGGTATTATTAATTGCTGATTTTAATGATGTTTTGAAGTGGTTTTAATTATTTGTTCATGTTTTAATTAAGGAATTGAAGTTGCAAATTCAGTTCTAGCTTAGATCTATATGCTTGCTTGAGAAATAGGTAATAGAGTCGAATAATTGATTGGTAGTTGTATTGATTGCTCTTTAAAATCTAGCTTGAGAAAGTGGGTTTGATTGCATCTTTACAAACCTAGGTTGAAAGAGTGGGTTAATTAAGGATTTGGGTTATTTAGTAATGATAAGCTTGTCGAGGTTCGAGAGAACTCGCTTGAAACATAATAGTTGATCGAGAGATGGATATTGTATTCAAAACCTAGCCTACCCATTGAGATTCAACAAATTTAAAAAACTAGTAATTACCCATTACACAAAATTAGCATTCGATTGATTACATTATTAAGGTCCGATCTCTAATTGTTTACTTCCTGTGTTATGTATTCCTTGTCATAAATTGGTTACTAAATCCACCCCCCCCCCCCCCAATTTGATATTAATCGTTGAAACTTCGTGATTTATTTTCATGATGCGAAATCATAACTTCTACAAACTATTAGGACACGATTTTACTTCCTAATTGAATTTATTGTTGTACCACTCCCTATGGTATCGACCCTAACTCTTAGTTGGGTTTATATTTGTTAGCTACTGGCTACACTTAGAATTGGATGAAGTGCAGTTGAGCGTTATCACAATCTTAAGGATTGTTTTGTTATGGAGGAAATTGAACCAGAATTCAATCTTAAGGATTGTTTTGTTATGGAAGAAACTGACTTGGATTATCACATGAAAAACTCAGGTATATCTTTCGTGATTGAGGATTTTATCAATGGATTGGTTTGTCTTTTAAATAAGGAAAATGAAATATTTTTATGGAATCCAACAATAAGAAAGTATTAGAAAATTGGTTAATGTTAGAACTAAATTGAAGAATGATGGTTATTGCATAAATGGCTTTGGATATGATAAGATTCATGATGATTACAAGGTAATGTGTATTTTTTCTATTGTTGGATGTCAATCTCATTTTCAAGAGGTCAATATATATAGTCTAAATAATGATTCTTGGCAAATAACACATTGTTCAAGAAATGTGATACGATTAATTGGCTCGGGTAAATTTGTGAATGGAAAATTTTATTCCACTACAAGTATTGATATCAAAAGCAATTGGAGCATAAGCTCTTTCAATTTGATTAATAAGAAATGGAGAATAGTAGGGCGACCTTAAAATGGAGAAGAGGGTGAAGTTCTAGTGTTGGGGGTGTTGGGAAGTAATCTTTCTACGATTTGTAATAATTCGACTGCTCACGTAGATGTGTGGGCCATGGAGGAGTACGAGGACAAAGAATCTATAATAAAGATGTTTACCATCAATTGTGCTCTAAATCATGTGGACTACTTGTTTTCTCACTCTTTTTATTTGTCAAAAAGAGGTGAAGTTTTACTTATGTTTGATGATACTATCATGATCTACGATCCAAAGGATAACTTAACCAGAAATTCACAGACTAGTGAATTTGATTATGGTCTTTTGACAGAATTCTTTCAAAGTCTAATATGTCCGCTTTCACAAAACGAATCAAGGTTACTACAAGAATGAAGGCAGCATACGTTGCGATAATTGCAACTATTTAAGTGATCATTTGTAAGAGTTCCATTTTATGCATTTTACAATGGGCATGCTTTAGGGAGAACTATAACCCACATCTTCATTGAGACCTAATTTGAATTTTTCCTTTTAAGTATTTTCATGAAATAATATTTTTTTTCCATTGTTGTTAATAGCTTAGTAATTTCTTTAGAAATATCCCTTCATTTATTTAGCTATTTTGCCAATGAAAGATTTTAACTTTTTTCACTTTACCTGTAACTTTTATATTAGAAAGAGTGGATGGAATTAGAAGAAAGCATTGGAGAAAATATTTATTTTCTATGATTATGAAAGTAGATTGAAAAACTTGTGAACATGGGATTCTAGTAAAAGTGAATTTCGATATGAAATTTTGTTAAATGGGCTTGAGTACATAAAAACAAAACTTTTATGATAGTTGAGTATTAATAGTTGAAAAAAACTAGGTGCAGTTGAACAAATTTTTTGTAGGGAGGGTAGAGGTTGGGCAAGGAGGAGGAACACTTGTGTGTCGTTTAGTTCTTTGCTAGAAGTGAATTATTCATGTATAGTACCATGTTTGGAGTAACATTTTAGTTGCTATGTATAAAATTCAACACACCAATTACATGTATTTCCGAAAGTTTGAAGAAAAAGGAAAGTGTCTCATGTCTGAGTCATATCAAATACAACACATTAATAAGCCTACATTTTCCAATCTTGAACAAGGAGGAACGTCTGGAAATGAATTGAAGAAAGAAGATGAGTATGATTATCATCATGATTTAGCAATCTTGAAGTCTATCTATCATTACTTATTTAATCACGGGGTAATTCCATATCCTTATTTAGATAATTTTATCAATTACATCGAGGCTTCAGTTCCCAATTTGAAATTTCATGGCAAGGAATTGGTGACTAAGATCGTTGTGTTAGAGCACCAATTCTTTTCTATTGTGGAAATGATTGCAGGTGTGAGACATTACACTGATACAATCCACCCTGTTTTTCACAAATTTTCTACTTGTTTATGGGTTTATGGGCTTAATTTCGGAAATTGTTATTAAGTTGACAACAAGGAGCACGATGCAGTTGGTGAGAACGTGAGAACTGGAGCTGCTAAACCATTAATTTTCATATGCAAGGTCCAAATCTTCACTTCATAGAATTTAATTACATTTGCTGAACAATCTTACATGTATTGTATGTTAGGAAACCTTTAATGCAAATGTTAGGCTTCTACTTCTACCTTTACGTAAATAAAACATGACCATTTAATTAGATTTTATTTTAGTGTAGGGCTAAATTTGTAATTCAATTTTGAAGTTAGGACCATATTGTATATAAAATATATGATATCATGATGAAGACGTATGGCTATTCTTGAGAATATCCCTATGTGTTGTAATATATCATATAAGTCAAATTTTGACTAGCCATACATCATGACAGATTAGTAAATGTTTTACTTGGAAAGGTCATTTAATGCCTAACTAACCAAATAATCAAGTGTAAATATATAGATAGAGTTATGGAAAGAAATATTACCTTTATGGCATGAAAATCTAAAGTGACATTAAATACAATTAATATTTTAATGAATTTGGTCAAGTGAATACGCTATAAATCTAGCAGAGAAAGAACCATCTCCTCATTCTTAGTAACATTTTCACAAATAATCATCATGTCTGAAATGCTACCTTCAGAAAAAAATCAAGAATCTCAAGTTTGGTCACCTGTCTCCTCTCCTCCAAATGATCACTTCAACAATGATCTACAAAATGAAAAAACAATCATCTCTGAATCTACAAAAGATAAAGTTGTAAACGAAATAAAGGTAGAAAAAGCAACATAAAAAGGAAAACTCCCAGCAGCAACTGAACTGTATGAATTGAAGTGTGTATCTCCAAAAAATGGAGAAAAAGGAAAGAAACCTATGCCTGAATTTTATGGATTGAAGCCAATCAGTAAACCTAAATTTCCCAATCTTATACAAGGAGGAACGTCCGAAATTATGTTGAAAAAGAAGATAACTATGATTATTATCAGGATGTAGCTACCTTGAAGTCTATATATCATTACTTCTTCAATCATGGGGTGATTCCATATCCTAATTATTCAGAGAATTTTATAAATTACATCGAGGCTTCAATTCCCAACTTGAAATTCCGTGGCCTCGCATTGAAGACTAAGATCATTATGTTAGAAAGGTGTTTCTTAACTATTTTGAAAATTGCAGGATATGACCCTAATATAATCAACCCTTTTCATCGAGAGATTTTCAACTTGTCTATGAGTTTGTGAGGTTAATTTGAGAGACTATTATCAATTTTGCAAAGAGAGACGAAATTGATGACAATTTTAGAAATTGGAGGTGTTGATCCATTCTTAAATTATTAAATCTAAGTCTTCATAGTAGCATTTTGAATTGTTTATGCTTTTGCTTGTATTTTTCATTTCAGATGAAAGTTGATTGTGGGATTAGAGGTGGTGAAAGATTATTTTGATTTGATACGAAAATGTTTCCTTTTTCCAAGTTTGATATCTTGTCTTCAATTATAGAATTATATTCGTCAATTATTCATTTATTCTTTCAAGGAAGGAAAAGAATAACAATGGTATGAAAAGTAACACCACTCCCATAAATAAATAAATAAATAAGAAAGTTAGTGAAATCAAGGGAACGCCGTCATTTTTCCCAAATGAGGAAATTAGTGGCTAGGGGTAAATCAAGAAAAGATATTGCTATGCCTCTAGGCCCAAGAGCGAGGTCCAATGATCCTCTTTTCAATCTCTTACTCTCTCGTGCAATTAACTCTCAAGCCACCGTTAGGAATAGGGGTTTTCTACTGGATAAAAGCAACAAAAAATATAAAGAAAGACACAAGTATCTTGTATCTCATAGAACAATAGAAAATACAAAGAGAGACAAGTATCTCGTATCTCTTAGAACAACCTTTTCGGCATTTAAAAGATATATTACCATATGTCTACTTATTTACTAGATCTCATTAAATAATAGATAACTTATAACTAATTTATAATTATTTAGGATAAGGATAGATAACTACTAGTAACCACAAGTAACTACCAAATAACTACTAATAACGGTAAGAAACTGCTCATTGCTCCATGGGTGAAACGGGCAGGAATTTGAGAAGATGCAAATCATTATCTTCTCCTATCTTTCTTCACTTCTTCCTCCTTTAATAAAGTATGGAAGATACGTGCCTTATCAATACACCCCTCCTGGAAAGAGGACTTGTCCTCAAGGCGAAAATCTGGAAACCGTGCAGCTAACATAGATCTTTGACCGTATGGCTGAAGACGTAAAATAGAAGCATCACCAACATTAGAAGAGAGGTCAATGTGCTTATAATCTGCCTTCATAAGGTTCAACATAGCATCTCTAGTAAACATTTGTTCTTAAAGTCTGAATGGAAAAATGTTGTTGGGAGTGTTTTCTGAGGAACGCCTTGTAGTTTATAAGTTTTCTCATTCAATTGGAAGATTAGGAACATCTCGTTCCAATTGGCCTGTATTGTGTTCAGGGATGCTATCCATTGTATACCTAACACCATGTCTGTGCCACCAAATGCAAAAGGGAAGAAATTGTGCTTTATGACCAAGTTAGAAACCTCTACTGACAGGTCATGACAAACTTTGTTGAATTTGATAATTTCACCATTGCCTATCTGGACACCAAAAGTAGGGATATATTGGACTGTCAATCCAAGTTTCGTGACAATTTCTTCTGCTACAAAATTATGCGTTGAACCACTATCTACCAACATCAACACTTTATGCCCGCAAAGAGTGCCTTAAAGTTTCAAAGTTGAAGCGGATTCTTTGCCCAAAATTTTGATGAAAAGAGATGTCCCCCAAATCATTAGGGGGTATGTCTTCATTCTGATTACCTTCAACACTTTGCACATGGTTTTCCTCTTTCATTAACTCCAATTGTGCAAAAGTCTCAGGTTTGCAGCGATGCCAGGGGTAAAATTGTCTCCACAACGGTAGCATAGGCCTTTTTCTCGCCGAATTTGTTGTTCAAAATTCAATGGGCGAGTGTTTAGATGCAATGATTGTTGAAAAGGGCGTGTGACTGGTTGGCAGGATGATTGAAAATTAAAGGATTCTCGAGCCGTTGGAGAGGAAGTCCCAATTGATGAAGGTCTTGATACAGAAGGCCCAACAGGTACCTTACTCGACTGATTTAGTCCTTGTTTTCCTTCATAATCTAACGCCAAACTCATCGCCTTATACACAGATCGAGGTTTGTGAATCCTAACATCCACACGAAGGTCTTCTTTGAGTCCGCTAAGGAAAACTCCAAGCAAACAATGTTCTGGCCAAGTTTGCACTTGGGCTGCCTATTTTGCAAATTCCTGTCTATACTCGAACACTGATCCAGTTTGTTGGATACTGCACAAATGTTCATCTAGATTTTGAAACTCAGTGAGTCCGTAATTTTCCTAAATAACATTCACCAACTCATCTCAATAATATATTGTTCTTTCACTATTGATCCAAGCAAAAAATCCAATGCATCTCCTTCCAAATACATTGAAGCCACATCAACCTTGCAATCATTAGGTGTTTGATAATTTTGAAAATACTTCTCTTCTTTCAAAATCCATCCTCGAGGATCTCCTCCCTCATACTTAGGAAATTCCATCATTATGTGTGAACATCGATAAGTTTCTTGATGCCTCCAAGTGTTATCAACCTCACCCTCTTCCAGTAAAACTTTAGATTTTCCATGCTGATTTTGCATGTTTTGTGCTTTTAATGTAGCCAAAGCGTCAATGGCTCCCAATTTCTCCGCTATAGTGGTTAATTGCTGGCCAATCTGATTAGGAGTCAACATGATAGGTTCGTTGTGGGAATCAATGGTTCATGTATTAACCATGACAGATTTTATTGCTCTGATACCAATGATAGGAACTGAGATTTTTTACTGGATAAAAGCAACAGAAAATACAAAGAGAGACACAAGTATCTCGTATCTCGTAGAACAGTAGAAAATACAAAGAGATACAAGTATCTCGTATCTCTTAGAACAACCTTTTCTGCATTTAAAAGATATATTACCATATGTCTACTTATTTACTAGATCTCCTATTATATAATAGATAACTTATAACTACTTTATAACTATTTAGGATAAGGATAGATAACTACTAATAACCATAAGTAACTGCCAAATAACTCCTAATAACGATAAGAAACTGCTCGTTACTCCATGGGTGAAACCGACAGGAATTTGAGAAGATGCAAATCATTATCTTCTCCTATCTTTCTTCGCTTCTTCCTCCTTGAATAAGTATGGAAGATACGTGCCTTATCAGATACATTGTCCGTATATATGTGGAGAAGAATCACTTAAATGCTCCTGTACGAAAAACCAACATAGAATCGTTCTTCAATTTATGATCCACCGAGGAACAACACTAATGCATAAGATTGTTCTAATCTAAAACAAACAAAATCTTCTAAAATTATCAGTTTCATAAACAAAATTTGTCACCAAAAAATCCTATCTTCTAAATTATAGAAATTACACAATGAAAAGATGGATAAGGCACAAGTACCCCCCTAGACTATGACCGAAATCCCAGAGACACACCTTAACTAATCTAAGGTCCCATTACCCCCTCTAAACTCATTTTTTGTGTAATTTTGTACACCTTTTGACTTGCATGGCACACTCCATGACTCCACTTAAGTGAGGCATGTGGGAGATGTTTGGAGGCCACGTAGGCCAAAAAGGTGTACAAAATTACAAAAAATAATTAAGCTCAGGGGGTAATAGTGCTTTAGTTTAGTTAAGGTGTGTCTCAGGGATTTCGGTCAGAATCTAGGGGGTACTAGTGTCTTATCCCATGAAAAGACTTTAAAATCTCTAAATGATAAGGCTAATATTTGAACAAGTTTTTTGTAGGGTGGGAGGGAGTGGGCTGGTCAAGGAAGAGGAACACTTGTGTGTGTTTGGTTCTTGGCTAGAAATGAATTATTCATTTATTAGAACAAGGATAACTAGTACCGTATTTGGTAGCATTTTAGTTGTTATGTATAAAATTCAACACACCAATTACGTTTGTTTAGTTATTGATTTATAATCCCACGCTCAACAGGTTCAGTGAAATTTACTAAATATGTCCAAATATTAAAATTTTGAACCCAATGCTCAATGGGTTCAGTGAATTCCTGAACCCATAAGGTCAAATCTAGGGTTCAACTCCAAGTCAACAATGCCAAATTGGAAAGAATCAACTCGACTCAATCAACAGTGACCCAAGAACAAACTGAATATTTTTAAAATCAAAACTCAACTAACTTAGATTAGTTATCAGATGCTTTGCTAGGCTAATTTGTAACGCTGGAATTGTTTATTACGAACATTATCGCAATCTAAAACAAGTATATTATATAACATTTTCGTCAAAAAGGTCAACTACCTTAAAGAGCTGACAGGTAAACTATCTTAACTCAGCCCTCTCTTAATCCAATGGAATATCCTGAGTTTGATACTTCTCCGTCTTGTTTTACATGATATTGTTACTTGGAGAGTCAAATTGTTGTTTCAACAACTTCCAGTTGACTCAACAGAGAGGAGCCCAAGTTTGGTATTCCTTTATCCCATTTATATAACACGATTTGGAGAATCAAAACATTCTATGACAACCTAAATGTACTCAAGTACCAAAACTGATTATTTTTAGTAAATATTATGTAGTTGCAAAAATGTACACGTTATTTCCTAAAAATTGTGAAATGGATGTTGAAATTGCAACCAAAAAGTACATGTTTTTAGTTCTAAAATGAGTTAATGCTCAAAGGCGCACCTAAATTATTTGTTATTTGAAGTTTCATAACTTAAAAATATTAGGTGCGTGAGTTTCCTATCTTGAACTATCACCAACTATTTATCAAAAGACATCTCAGCTATCACAGGAAAAGCGAACAATTCGTAGTTGAGGTCTATTTTGATAAATAGTTGGTGATTGTTCACGTAGGAAACTCACTCGCACACCTTATAATTCAGGTATGTAACTCAAAAAAATAGGAACTTTAGGTGTGTTTTTTTACCCTTTCACTCTACTAAAACTATGCATAACAGACTCCTCCAAGCACTTCTACAAATTTAACCTACCCAAACATAAAAGAAACCATACCTTTGGGGCATTTAGCCACATCATTGGCCTCATAAATCCCACTATTGAAGAACACCTTAATATCTTCCAATCCACCACCATAAACTGTTGATCTAGGATCTCTTGGAAATACCCTTTAAATTGAAACCCTCAAAACGGAACTCTTCTCTTCACTTTCGCTCAATTCAGCATCACTCTTCTTCTTCTCATTCTTATCCCTTTTAACCTTTAAAAAAATCTGGGTTTTCAAGCACAAGCGACTTCAATTTTTCTTCCCTAGCTTTCAAATAATCCTCAATACTACTGCCTCTCCCATTACTGTTATTACCAGTTGGCATTAAATCTAGTCTCCTCCTCTATGCACATTACCCAAACTCCAACTATTGTGAAAGCTTACACCTTTCCTTCTTAGTAATGTTAATTTCCCTATGAACTTCAACCCATTCTTCAGTAATTATATTGTCGGACTAAATTTCTGACACCTTACATTTATTCTTGACCACGTACTAGGTGGAAAGTTGATGAGATATTGAGATTCCAAGATTGGTACATAAGTTGTGATTCCCCTATAGGTCCTTGTCACGAAGCTAAAGCTCAACAAGGTGTATACGACAGGTTTTACAACAACCTTGATTCCACTACATCATTACATCATCTCAAAATATTGCATCGGCAAGCTTTGTTATGTTGTATAACTTGCTTACTAGTTGATATGAGTATTCTCTATAGCCTTATGTGTTTACCTTATTCACACTGTTACTATATAAATTGGCGGCACATATGCAGAAATGGGACTTTTCTGTATGTAGGTGGAAGCGTTTCATAGTTTATTTCTTAACCCTGTTTAGTTGCTTATACTCAGTCGGTCTAACCTAATAAGTACATGTAGATTGTACTCACCCCTACTTCTGTTATCTTCTTGATACAGATCCTAGTCATGGTGATCTTCTTAGCGATTGATCAAATCTAGAGATTTCTTCCCACTCGGAGTTGTGGTGATATCTTACTTTCTGGATCGCGGAGTTGCAATGAGATCCTACTTTCCGGATCACCATTGGTCTCCATTAATCATTTACAGCCTTTAATTTCTTTTTGATGCTCTTTATGCTTATGATACCAAATTTTGGAAACTTCTTGTTGTTTTTCATTTCTCTTCGGCTTTGGCCTGACTTCCCTTTGGAAGTCTTGTATGTGTTATTTATTTCAGCTTACACACCAAATTAGGTTCTCTGGGTACGTGCCATCATGACCTCCATTTTTGGATCGTGACAAATTAATATTAAAGCGCAAGGTTCATCAATTTCATAAGTTAAAGAGTAAGGTATCTAGTAGAGTCTTGCGCATCGGTACGTAGACGTCCGTACTTATCTTTGAGAGGCTCCAAGATACCTAATAGGAGAAATTCCCTTCCTTTGATCCCTTTCATGTGAATTATTCATATCAAGTATTGCATACCTCTAATCTATTCTCTCTACACAGATAGCGAGTACTAGAATCAGATTCTCAGAGGGCGAGGCCATAACTGTTGCCCCAGCCACAATCCCAGGGTGAGTTAGGGGTCGTATCAAGCGAGTGGGGAAGCACCTGCTCGATAATGAGCTATGGAGGCATCACCTGAGACTATATATGAGCATGATAATGTTATTGAGTAGTAGGTTGATGGGAGAGGGAAAACCCACCCTTCTTTGGTTCCCGACAA
Organism: Solanum acaule; assembly: GCA_036250505.1. Lineage (NCBI taxonomy): Eukaryota > Viridiplantae > Streptophyta > Magnoliopsida > Solanales > Solanaceae > Solanum > Solanum acaule. The sequence goes on from JAJOOR010006408.1 coordinate 60,575, forward strand.
CACTTTGATGCTTCAGGAGTTGATCATAAGGTTATTGGATAGTGCACTTCCTTGTGGTATTCTTTTGGGTACTGTAGTTTCTCTGATAATGTTCAAACTATACTCGAAAACCATTAAGAGAATAAGCGGTCATCATTAATAAAAATACCCAACTAAGAGTCGGGGTCGAATCCCACAGAGAGTGATATAGTGGAAGGAATTCTATCAAGAAATCGAGATTGTAAATCAATTCATTTGCAACAGTTGAGAACAATGGGTGGATGATTCCACCAAATTTATGAAAAAAGGCTTTGGTATCAATAGTCACAATTAAACTAGAACTCCATAACTTCAAACACTTAAGAAATAATCTAAGGATGTGGGGATTGAAATTGATTTCACATAGGGGTAATTGTGTTGCTCAATAGTGTTAAATAATCAAGCATAGACTAGGTAATCTTCAATGATACTAATCTTCTTTCGATCTAATAGTATCAATTCATAGAATCTCTTTTAGGTCTCATCTATTTGAATTACGATTCAACCCATTACCTTACGGAATCTCTTTTCGGTCTCATCTATGTGAATTACAATTCGTAGATTTGGGCAAATAGATCTGACCCATAATTTCTCTTTCAAGTAAATCATGGACATCAAACCTAAATTACATGCATTAGACTAATTACCTACTCCAATTGATCTCTTTCAAGCATCATTCAATGATCGAAACTAGGATTAAATTTGCAACCCTAACCCATGAACAAACCTCGTGTTAATTAGTCCAAATACATGAATGAACAACAATAAAACAAATTAGAACACAATACCCACTATATTAAATCAACACCCAACCCCATAATTGCACCCCTAGGATTGATATTTTAGTCACATATCATAAAAAGTAAAGAAATTATACCTATGATGAAAGCAGTCATGGATGTGATGAAATTAAGCAATTATAATCAACACTCACTTTGATTTCCACTATAAATTGTCAAATCCAAGAGTGAAAGTTAAAACTCAAAAACTAAGAATATCTATCTAAGATTTCAAAAACTCATACAAAGTTAGGAACTGGAATTCTCTTATAAAAATCTCCTTCTAAAATCTGATACATTCTCTCTCTTTTGAGTTATTTATAGTTTCCCAAAATTCATTGTGTGACCACTTTAGCGACGTTAGTCAGGTTCGCCAAGACGATTCGGTGGATCGATGTCTATTGCTTAGCTTACCTTATCTTGCTTTAGACTTCAGGTATTTGAACCTTAGTCGGCGAACTCGTTTGAATCTGCCTTTCACATTCAGCGAATCACCAAGTACAACATTTGTTCGCCTTTTAAGCCTTCATATTTTATCCAAGTCTTTTCACCTTCAGTGATGGTCATTCAGTTCACCCATCTCATTCGGCGAGTAAGTGTTTAGCTCATAGTTAACCGATCTTCCTTGAACATCTTCAATTTTAAATACCATCACTTTAGGCGATCTGCCTTTGTGGTTAGGCGACTACCAGTTGTGGAGTTTCCACTTATTCCCCTATTTGTGGTTATTCTTTCAAATATTCATCCTTGCCTTGTCTCTTAGCCTTCATAACTGCAAATCATCAAAATATCATTAGAATAGGACATAATTAGACATTGAGGACACTAATTATTGAACTAAAAGTGTCTCAAATGAGTGCAAATCTACCGCTCATCAATAGCCCGACTTAAACTTTTGCTTGTCCTCAAGTAAATCAAGAATATAGTTAGTTCAGCAAGGCTGTCTCCAACAGTTCTTAATGAGAGTTAACATGCAAGTGCAACTACAAGACTACTCTCAATCAAATGCAACACTCAATCATGATCTAGAAGCTTCAACTGATGACTAGCCGGTATCAATTTAAGCTCAAGCTCACTATTGCTTCTTCTCTAGTACAAAACAATGTTTCAATAAATTCATTCAAGTGCCCTCACATCAAGAATTATTTCATGCTCTCTCAAAGAAAATCAACAACGAAGTTAGGAATCAATACAACTCGCAATCTCTAAAATAGAAATACATGCAAGCATCATCTCATAGGTTTGCTAATATTTTCCAATCATCACACAACCTAGTTTATACAAGATATCAAGGGTCTTTTAGGCTTGTAATGGGGCTGACGATAAAGGTATGGTCAATTTGGCTCAATGACTTCACCCCTTTCAAAGCATTGTTGCAATCATCTTCACCTCTTCTCAAGTTTTTTCTATTCTTTTCACTTGGACATTCAAACTTCAATTTGTCATTCAATTTATCGAACACTCCTTTTATTTTATCACACTATCTTTATCATTTCAATTTTCAAATTTTTGTTCATCACTTTTTTATAAGTAGGGGTTCCTTCTTTTTGTAACACACTTCAAAGTTGAGTCTCACTTTTCTTTCTTTACCTTCCACTTGGCTTTCTTTCCTCCTTACTTTCCACACCCCCAACTTAGGCTTTTGCCTAAGCTGCCTAGTCAAACAAATTGATGCTTCAAAAAGGATTTATGGGTGAGAAGTTAGGGACAATATGGCTCAAAAAGTTTCAACAAGGTTGTCAACAAATTGTTTAGGCTCAATGGTGCCAAAAATTTTGCCTACCTTGGCAAGGTAGTCACAAAAGGGTAAGAATATTTGGTGTTCCTCTCAAAAAATTTGCCCAAGGTCATTTCTTGCATTTACCTAAGTTAGACAATCGGACTAACAAGGCAATTTCTAGGATTCAACAAGCATGTTCTCAAGTAAGACCTCACTATGCAAGGAACCTCAAACACAATCATTTAACATAGCCCGACAAGATAAAAGCTTACGTGCGATGTTCATTGCAAGGCTTACATCAAAAAGCAACTAGTCAACACAAGATTCAAAATAATCATTCAAAAGTGCAGTCATCTCGATTTTTTCTTGAAATGATTAAAACAATGCACATTTCTCATCATTGCTCCAAGGACAAGGTCATTGATGTTCTTATTACTTTGATGTATTTTATCTCATACTTGTGTGTGGAGTACTGGTTAAGTTCCTGAGGTACCACAAGTTTACGGTACTTAAAATGCTTTAAACTTGGAGTTTTCCATATGTCTTAAGAATTTGTTTGTAGATTTGATGGTATTTTGCAAGAAAATAGGGTTTACACCATTCAGGATGAAAAAGGTTGAAGTGCGCACTTTAGGGTTTGACGATTCAACCTACAAACCATAGAGTTTTTCTACGAGTCGTATTAAGGTCCAAAAGGCATTGGACTACTAGATGGTAAGTTTTAGACTAAAATAGAATATAAGTTACTTAATTAGGCCCCTAAATAATCAAACAAAACAAATTGGACAAGCATTTAGCACATAAATCTCAAATTGGCCTCTAGGTTTGCAAACACAATCAAAAGTGAAAGGTCTCATGCTAGTGTGTGCAAACATACAAGCATTATAAAAAAATAATACTAAACAGGAAGAAACAATATATTTATCAATTTCGGAGGTGCATAAACATAATTACAGAGCACAAAACAGTTTATCTATTGATTTTAAGTGACCAAAAGAAGTCATTCACAATGCAAAGTTGGATTATTTCGAGCAGATCAATCAGGGGGCAGATTAGAATTTAGAAGAGTTCCAATTTTGATTTGGATTACTTACCCTGATTTAATTATTTGAGAAAAGACATAAAGTCACCATTGAAGTTGTCTCGTATTTGCATAAAGACACATTAACTTTGGAAGTGTCCTATCACCCCACAAATGTTTTTAATATTTTTTTGTAAATGGGTCATTTTGACCCATTTTCTCATCTGGATTATTACCACGCACATGAGGCGCGTGATGCAGTGTTTTCACTGCCTTTAACCAGATTAAAAATGCCACGTATCGCTTTATTTCTTTATTATTAATTATTTAATTAATTTACATCATCTTCCACAAATTTAAACTAAAAAGAGTCCTAACCTGCTAGACCTTCAATTCCTTGTCCAACAAAGAATCTTCACCAAGAAATATCAACAACGAGATTATCAACACCAACAGAAAACGAGAAGACTTTCTACATTTTGTGATTTTACAGAAAGTTGAGAAACAACTTTTTTTTTCATAAAATCTATTTTATATTCAATTTTCCTGTTCTTTACATCACCAAAATGCTAGCGGTTTGAATCTTCCAGGAAGTGATGATAGATTCCTGAGCAAGCTTCTCGAAGATATCATTGATGAAGTTGTTCATGATTCCCATAGCCTTGCTTGAAATCCCTATATCTGGATGAACCTGCTTCAACACCTTGAAGATGTAGATCTTGTAGGTCTCGATCAATTTCTTCGACCTCTTCTTCTTCTTGTCTCCGACAGCAGCGGCTCCGCCATCCTTGGGTAGCTTCTTGTCGGCCTTTGATTTCTCAGTAGAGTCAGGAGCCTTCTCAGTTGTTGGCTTCTTCTCGGCCTTTGGTGCCATTGAAGGGGAGATTTTCATAAATCAAAGAGGAAATCAGTAAGAAATTGAAGGGCTTTTGAGTTTGAATTGTGTAAAGTTGAGAAATAACAAAAGAAAAGAGAAGACTTTTCTTGAAATGAATAGGGTCGGGTCGGGTTGAACGAATCTTACGGGAGTGAGCATCACGCGCGACAACTCATATGAGGGAATGGGTCAAAATGGCTCATTTACAAAGATATTAAAACCTTTTGTGGGTGATAGAACACTTCCAAAGTTAAGGTGTCTTTATGCAAATATGGGACAACTTCAATTGTGACTTTATGTCTTTTTGTGAACATGCAAGGGTGTTGATTATGAGCATGCTGGAATTTATTTGATCCTATAGGTAGGATATCTATGTGAATGGCATGCTGAGAGTTATTAACACATTAATGTTTATTACAATCAAACTAGCTAATTAACATGCTAAAGTTATTAAAATCTAATTAATGAACATGCTAGGTTTATTTAATCTAATTAATAAACATATTGTTTCTATTCATTAAGTCCTATAGGCATGGTTTCGAAGTATGAATAGAATAAAATCATTATTTAGAATCTATAAGCATGATTTCTACACCCGAATGATATATTAAGAATCATTTCAATCTTGTAGGCATGATATCTATTTGAAACTGATATAAGGCAGATTACTGAACATACATTTATTTTATTTTCTTTCTTATTAAAAAAAGCTAAAAACCAAACAAAACAGGAAACCAGACATATGAAAAAAAAAAATTAGCACTATATGTTAACTAGGTGTGCTAGGCGAAATGATCAACATATTTTTTTAAAAAAAATGCACAAAGATTCAATTACTAGCAGAAAACTTAGATAGTTAATTAAATATCCAAGGATTGCTTTTAGTTTTATTTTAATCACGTTGAGTATGAAATCGATAAATATACATAAATAGATAATAACACTCCTATAGGTATGCTTTCTAACAACAAGTAGGTTGCAATAAAATAACAAGTAGCATGTATATCCTCTCCCCCTTAGACAGTTTCCCAAGTTATTTCATTTATATCTATGGAGAGTTAGAGTTTATAGGAAATATTACAATATCGAAATAAATATGAAACAATACAAATATAATAAATACAAATATAAATAATAATAAAAAACTAAATCTCTTCCAAAAATCCATTCCAGGCGGCTCTTCAATATCTTGAACTTTATGTTCATACCTTGTTAAATCAAAAGCAGGATACTACCAACATATACAAATATAACAAAGGCAAGATTATATATGAAGATCAATTATATGGGCAGAATTATAAGGTTTATTCAAGGAAGACACACGAAACTCAAACAAGCAACAGAAAGACAAACGAATAAAATATCACATAGAAGAGAGGGAAGAAGAGAACCAACCTGTATGCTTCCTTTTATTCGTTCATACATACTAAGGTATGTAAAACTTATACTATAAAGTAAATAATATTAATGCAAAACAAAGATTAAGTTAATGAAGAAATCTAACTTATTAAGCATATTATTTATAAGCAAACAAGAAAAACTTAATCCAATGTTCAACCCGAAAACAGCAAAACCGAGTGGAGAAGCACTTCTTAGATAGAGAAAGTTTTTGCTAATTAAAACATAAGAAAATAATGAGGCAAAGGGTCTCTTTATATAGTCACAGAAAGGTTAGGCAGTAAAGGAAAAGAATTAAATTGATTCTATTAAATTATATTCTCCTTATTCTAAAGGAGAGTCAAATCGATCAATTTTTTTTTACCAAATATACAATCAGTACGAATCTATACCACTTAATTATGACAAAGAAATATAAATTTTTATACTTTCATGTAACAAATTCTAGCATCTTTACCATATATCAGATGTAAAAAACATGCTACAATTGAATAAGGCAAGAAAGATTAATTAGTAACAGCCCTGAAAGAAATATTATAATATAATCAAGCAAAAGAAATAATCATTCAAGAAAGGAGATAAATTAATGATCTACCATTACCATAAATAAACGACTTAGAAGGACATTAAGCTCACAAGGCATATGATTCGGCCGGATTTATTACAATAATCCTAGTAAGCACAATTCTATTTGCAATAAAGTAGCATGAATTCATCAAATTTCTACACGTAGATTTTGTCAATTAGTGAACATAATCAATTAGTGAGGTACACATCAAGTCTATATTATATAAACACCACATTTTACCATATATAAACATGTTAGATGGCTATTAACAATAAAATCATATACCCAATAAATCACTAATTAGAATAGGCCAATGAATTACCATAATTAAAACAAGCGACACAAAGGTTCAGGTTTTTATTTGTTTTAACAGAAGAAGACAATAGTAAATATAAAAAGAATAAATCAAAACCTTTGATTATATGAAGTACCATAATAAACCAAGTAACAAACCATCTAAGATAGCAAGAATCAATTAGTGCCAGAAATTACAAGTACCGACTATTGAGAATCCGAATTCAAATTAGCAAAATACATTATAACCATCTCCAAAATCAAACATCTCCATTATTGAACCAAATTAGTCCAAATCCGCTCAGAAGTAATCAAGGATTATTTATAAAATTTTAGTGGAAATAGCCAAGAATTAACATGCAATACTAAAGCTAATTTACATGCCACAGAGTCTTACTAATGTCATAGCAAAATCAGGATTTATATAGGCATATAACTAAGCAAGACAATCAAAATGTAACCAACAAAAATATGCGCACGACAGTCATAACCCAAGGCATAACAACACAAAACCACGCATCAGTACAGGAGAAAAAAAAAGGATTGGAGCAACCATGGACAGTGAAGGTGAGTCAGCATCAAACCGAGATCATTCGATTAAATGAAAACTTACCTAGACGAGCCTGAAAAGACTTGTCCTCTAACGCTACTGCTTGATCGGAAATTGAGCGGAGTGGCACGCTCTTTGTTGTTGCTTTGTCAATCCCATCGAGGCTCGTTGGTTGTTGTCAGAGGCGTATCCATAATTCTCGGTAAGATGGGTGCACGATTACGAAAAAATATATCTTGAACATAAATTTTATTGGTTTGACTTTTAGGTTCTTTATATGAACCATTAAATTTTCAAAATTATAGGTCAAAAATATATAATACTACAAGTTTTAGATTGTCTTATACACATTTAATTTATAAAAAATTTACCATGCTAAATTTTTTAGATATTTTTAATGTGACACACTTGAAAATTTGAAAGATTAAAGGGAAAAAACAAAAGAAAAATTAGTTAAAACGCCAAAAGTGTAATCGATAACCACTTGGGGAGGTGTTATTCAAAGAAACAAGATAAATATAAGATTTAAATTTCTATCCTCACATAGAGAGGTACACCCAATCATCATCTGATTATTATATGATACTTTGAACGTGGGTTCACACATCTATATTCAAATATTTTCTTAAAGATATAACACTACTGTATATGATCTAGAGAAGGGGCATGGGTTCACGTGAACCCACGGCACCTCCTCTAGATACGCCCCTGGTTGTTGTTGTTTTCGCGGTCTTCGCCGGAGTTGTTGATGTTGCTCACTTCATCGAGCTTCTAATGTTGCTGTTTTTGGTGTTCTCACCGGTCGGCGAGGAGAGGAGAAGAGGGAAAGAAAAGGAGGATAAACAGGAAGGCAGGGGATAGGTGGAGCTGGCGAAGAAAGGGAGAAGAGGGCAGCGGCGATGGTGACTTCGCCGGCGACGAGCAGTGGGTGAGGAAGAGGAAGGGCTGCGAGTATTCTTTTGTGAAGGAGGAGAATGAAGAAAGATTAGGGTGTTGGTCTTTGATGTGTTTAAAATAGGAAGGCAAAGGAGTTAGATCTCAACCGTTGGATTCAACACGGGTGAATGACTATGATTAGGGGTGTCAAATGGGTTGGTTGGGTTGAAATTGAAAATATTAAAGAGTTTAAGTTTTGTACACCGTCAATATACAAAATTTTCTACACCATCAGTAACTTTTAATGAGATTTAACCATAGTAACTTACTTTAATAAAATAACCATAAATAATGAAAAAAGAAAATCAACAATTTACTAAAAAAAATAAAAATCAACAAAGTAGTTGAATCATACTTGGATTCTGACAAAAAATATTTCCATAATTAAATTGTTTTTTCCAAAGTTAATTACAATTACTATGTTTATAGTAGGTTTTTCACTTTTTCTATCATTCAAGTAATCTTCACCGCATCAAACTTTTTCAACATCAAACATTGTCAACCGGTAAAAAATAGTTTTTCAAGTATCAAACAATTTTGAAACTTGACAAGCTTCTTCTACTTAGAGATATGTCGTGCTGCAATCAAAACAAATTTCACATTCTTTCTCATTTAGAAACATATAAAAGCCCCTTTTAAACACATCACAAGCAAAAGAATTTCAATTTGCTAATGATTCTCCGAATGTAACACAAACTTTGAAACGTTCTACTTTGTGATTTAATAACATTATGATGCATTCAATTGGACTATCTGAACGAGCTACAAAGTCTAAAAAACATTATCAATTTGTACATCAAAGGTTATTGCAATTGTGTGAAGAACTTGATGAACTTCCTTATGAATCTGAGGAAGATTGTGTATCAGGTGGTCAAGTTAGTGAGAAAGATCGCAAAGTAAACTCATGTGAACAAATTCAAGATATTACTTTTCTTGACCCTCCAGTAGCAACAACTAAAGGGCATCCGAGATCTTTGAGAATGAGAGGTTCTTTAGAAATTACTCAGAAGACCAAAAAGGTTTCTTCTCCAAAAATTAAAAAAGTTTCTTCTCAAAAGCAAAAAAGGCAAACGAAAAGTATGAAACTTAAGAGAAAGGGAACAAGGTAATTTCATTTTACTTGATGCATATTATCTCTATTGGGATTGCTTTTGTAATAACTTCTAAATTTCATATGCAGTTCAAACTCTAATGCTTATTCAGAATTTTATCAAGAATATGTTGAGAATATTGGTTGTCCTTATGCCACCTCATTTACGGTAAATAACTGCTTTTCCTTTGATCGTATCGTTTATATGTTGTTTACATGCTAAGGTGCGTGTTGATGAATTATTATTCTCATTTTAGGATTTGATGAAAGCGGTTTCAACTCCAATCCAACAACACTGTTCTACCTAGTTCAGGTTGTTAGTGTGGGCGCTTGTACTAGTATCGTGCAAATCAAACTCGAACGATGTCCTGAATTAGCATCCACATGCTCTCTTCCTCTTAAAATTACTTTTAGCAGCCTTGTACACTCCATCGTCCTTAACGAAACAAATCAAGTCGTTGTCCCGTGCTTTGAAAACTTGTTGATAATGTTATATGCCAGTTGCCACTCATACGTTGACTTTGTCAACTGTTTTTTCTCGCTTATTGAGGTTATGGAAAGAAGCAGAGTGTTGGCCTGCTGTTACACTATTTCTTGGAACAAATAATGGAATGATGTTAATTATTCTCTATTTGTTTTGAATCTTTTCTTTAATAACTGATTTCAATTGATTAGTATCTTCTTATTTCACTGTCTTTGTTGATAATAAAAACATACTCAATCTGTTTGAGACTTTAATGAACTCCTTGGCTAACTTTAGTAGGTTTATAAAACACGTTTCTACTCAGTGGCGAAACTAGTATATTTAATAAGTGGTTCAAAATATGAAGAAGTAACACATGAACTAATCGAAGGTGGTTCAACATCTACTGTATATACATAAAAAATAATTTTAACCATATATAAATAGTAATATTTTCCGTCGAATGGGGTTGAACCCCCTAACAACATGCTGGCTCCACCCCTGTTTCTACTAATGTTGGAATCTTGAATTCTATTTGATTTTTCATTATATCTGCTTTCTTTTTACTTAGGCTTATACCCGAGTATTCTATGATATGTATGAATTTTTCTAATAACCTTATGTGTTCATCTTGTGTTTTAGAATATAGTAATATATCATCAATATATACTACACAATTCTCTAATTGTTTAAAATAGTTATC
>JAJOOR010006409.1:0-47455 GCA_036250505.1 Solanum acaule
CCCCCCCCCCCCCCCCCCCCCCCCCCCCCCCCCCCCCCCCCCCCCCCCCCCCCCCCCCCCCCCCCCCCCCCCAAAAAACAAATAACTGAATGTTGTTAGGTAACAAGTGAGCAAGATTCGCTTTGTTGTTATCAATGAGAGAGAGAAACTAAGGTGTGTGTGTTCCCCATAAGCTTTTAATGCGGTAATCCTAATAATAGTAATCCTTTTCTACTGTATCACATGCAAAGTGGTAAGATATGTATCCCTAAGTGGTTGGTCCTCCAAATAGGGAATTTCACCCCGCACCTTGGTCCAGCTACGTGTGTATAATTTACTAACCCTCACCTTTACCTCAGATTAGATATCACATCAATGTATGGCTTAGTTTTCACCCTCGCACAATTTGACATTAGACTATTAGATAGCATCACACTAAATCTCTGTTGATAATTCTTTTCTTATTAACTACCTCCTTGGTCCGACAAGTAGCAACAAGGCGAGTTCTAAAGCGTGCACTCGTTAAAAAGACTTCTAAGCGAAAGAATTACCAATACATGCATCAATACTATTCAAGAATTACTTAGTTATTATTCATACGTTGTTAATCGCTCATGGTTCCCACAACCCTAGTTGTGGATTTAGCTACTCATGCTTGAAAGAAAACAATTCATATTTTTAGAAGAAAAATTCATGAGCTTACGTATTGAGTAGATGAAACCCGTAATCTCCAAGTGAAATTCGAAGCAAAAATCTTATAAACCAGAATTAGGAAATCCAATTGCCAAAGTATGCAAGTTAATTCCCAAGAAAATGCCAAGAACTAAAAGTATTCAATGGTGTCTAACACCCAAAAATGAGGTTTACATACCCTAATTATAGAAAATCTTGTCCTAATCAGAAAGGAAATGAAATAAGGATATAAACTTTCTGGACGCGACTTCATTCGACGACTTCGATCTACGGATTGTGGGTCGACCTACGGTCCGTAGGTCCCCTCCGTAGGTCAACAGTTAGACTTTTTCTTGCAGAGGCTGAAACCTTCACTCCCAGATACAAACAATGGATGTGCAGAAAGGACCATAGGTTGACCTACGGTCTGTGGGTCCTCTTCCATGGCTCCACACTTAGGAATTTCATAAGGTACTGGAAATTCAACTTCTCTTAAACATTTGACGGATGTGCAAGACGGCCCGTGGGTAGACCTATGCTCCGTCACTTGCATCCATAGTTCCACACTTGGTGAGACTTCCCTGATGCTCCATCTATGCCACATCGACGGACCGTGATTGGACCTACGGTCCGTAGGTCATCTTCATGGGTGGCTCATTCTGCAAATTTTCAGCCGTCATCTCCTACTTCGACGTCCAAGCCTATTTCTTGCAAACAAGATACAAAACACATTAATTATAATACAAAATGGCCCTAGACACACACAAATCTTAAGTGAAATGTATTAAAAATACTGTAAACTAACGGTATGTCAACACCCTCAACTTAAACTCATTGTTTGTCCTCAAGCGACACACTAAACTCTGAACGACACTTGTGTAGAAGCAGACATACAAACTCAAGCAATCACATGGCTATTTCAATCCATTCCATTATCTCAGTGCAAAACTTTTCTCGTAGACTCAACAAGCTAACTCATGTGGATCAAGTTATGACAAAGAACGACCAATAGACACAACAACATACACTTTTTCACAATCACCAAGGTACCAACTTTCCGATAATGTAACTAGTGCCCTTACTTCAAACGAAATCCTTTTCACACAGAAGATATGAATTTTGAGTTTTAAGATTCATTCAACACTCACACTCAGAAGTGACTTCAAATATAGTTAGTTCTCAATACCATAGGCTTGCCCTTATTTTCACAGCTTAGACTATCCAAACTAGTTGCTAGGATCACTATAGGACTTTCATAGCTTGTAACGTAGGCTCAGGGCCAGGTGTGGTACATTTGGATACTTTTTATTGACTTTTTTCCCTCCTTGACATTACATAGGCTTTTTACCTCTTGTCTCAACCTATTTTTGACATAATTTCCTTTTACTTTCTTTCCCTTGACTCTTTTCAACATGGATGTGACTTTTGACTTTGTGGCTCTTATTTTTCATTTTCTTCTTTTTCTTTTACTTTATTTTTCTTTATTTTTCAGCACTTTTATATATCATATTTTTTCTTCTTTTGCACAAAGTCACATCCTCTTCTATCTCTTCTTTTTCTCTTTTCAACACAAAACTCTTTTCATACCCTTTTTTCTTTCGGTTTCCTCTTTCATAGCCACCCTCAACTTATGAATTTTACATTCGTTGAGGTGCACAATACCAGGGCCAAGATGAAGGTAACTTTTTGACTTAGCCACCCTCAACTTAGGCTTTTGGCCTAAGTCAAGGTGCACATGTCCAAGGAGGGACCGGGGCCTAGACAATTATTTTAGGGAAGGTGAGTTAGGTGAATCAAAAGAAATGGTCTATTTAAGGTTGAAATATTTGGATCAAAGGGAATATTGATTTCATTTGGTCGGATTATTTTAGGCTTAAGTGGATTAATTTGAACAAGGGTCTATGATCACTTCCCAACTACTATCATAGATCATCTTAGTAGGACCAACGGGGCAAGTTCTAGATTAGAACAAACTGTCTGAATATTCAACTTTTCTCACACACTCTTCGGACATTGTTTCATTATCAGATTACCCAGTTCAAGTTTTAGCTTAAGTCATGAGTTCAAATCGATTCTTATCATGTCACATTGAGATCAAACACATTCAACTCATCAAGACTATAGATTTAGCACAATTCAAAATTTTTGGACAGGGATCATTTTTCTCATGCTTTTCATGACATCATGTTTTCATTTTTCTACTTACTCCTACACATACATTCCTAAACATGCTATTTCAATAGAAATTAAAACAGTCTCTTGGGGGAAAAGAACATAGGCAAGAAATCTCCAAGAGAGGATTATGCGTTGGGTTACTAAGACTTCAACATATCATTCACAATTCATTTACCTCACCCCTATAAAATAAAGTGCGATTGTTCTCAATGCACAACAAAATACAAAGCAAAGGATCGGGTGAAGTAAACTTGTGGCACATATGAGTCAAACACCACTCAAGCAGCGAGTGGGTCCGATTTCCCGGAGCCTGCTAGATCAACATGTGGAATACCATCAGTAGCACACCCATCTACCTTCTCAACACCCTCAATAGTGCTATCATCAATTCTCACCGCACCATCAGTAGTGCTCACGCTGCTAGATGCACCAACACTTATATCCCTAGTCTGCTGCTGTCTTAACTCCTCGTCGACTATAGATGCCCGTCAGGCCGCCTTAGTCTGCTAGCACTCCCTCTTTTTCGCTCTCCTAGCCTCTGTATCATCTGAAGTGCAAATAGAGCGGGGGCGCTTCCTAGCAGTACGGGAAGAATCTGGGGGTGGCATACCCTCTCCGAATAGGGCACTGTGCCTCAGGTGCAGACTCTGGATCATCTCTGGGGGAGTGATAAGTATAGTCATATCAGTATGGAAGCTCTCTATCTCTTTCTTAAGGGTGTTCACCTCAACAGTAGAGGCCGGCCTCTCCAGGACTCATAACACAAAGGCATCCAAACGGCTTGAACAACCTAGACCTTTTGGTCCATCCTCTGTTCCATCTGCTGCTCAACCCTCGTCTCAGACTCTGCTATAGCACGCTGCATCCATGGCCTCACATGCTAAATAAAGTGGCCATCTGTGCCTTTAGCCTCTGGACTCGGACTAGAGGGATGGCGGTGGACCTCGAAGAGTAAGTGGCTCTGGATGAGCTAAGGGCCTGACTGGCGGCCGGAGACGGTGGAGCCTGGGCCTCTGCTACAGTGGCTGGAGGGGCAGTGTCATCATCTTACATCTACTCCACATCCGCTACAAGATCATCGCCCAATGGTGGCACCTCAACCTGTGGCTCCCTGCGAGGTGCAACTACATTGGCCTCATCACAAATCAAGCCTATATCAAGAGTCTTGGTTGCCTGAAGAAACTAGTCACAATGCCAAATAAGTACACCGGAGTCCCTACAAAGCTGGAAGATAAGGGAAGGAAAAGGCAAAATGGTGGTGGCCTTGAAGGCCCTCTCATGGATCACATCGATCAGTGTGCGGACAAAATCAACCTCAAGTCCAGCCACCATAGCTGCAACTATCATCGCTCGGTCCCATGTGACCATATTATCTACCTGAGTCGGGGATACACGGTTACTCACCAGCAATAATAAAAATTTAGCGGCAAAGGTCAGGGCCGCCTTCTTAATACCCAAACTCTGAGTCTGGACCCACTCGGCGCTCTCTCTATTAGTAGCAAGATTTCATGCTAGCCACCTAATAAGTGACTCTCGATAATCGACATTCCGCTGAGATGACCCACTTCGGATGATGTCCATGAGATAGTATTGCTTTGCTATATTGATGGGCAGAGTCTGATTCGGGCCATAAATGAATATGCGGAGGGTGGTCTCAGAGATGTCCACTATGAAGCCTCGAACTAGTGTAGCCAGAAGTGGAGGCTGAGCTATGGCCTTGGCCTTCTTGGAGATGGACCCTCTAATAGTGGCGGCATAGGAAGCGTAGAACTCCCTGACTATCTCTTCACTGTACGTGCCTAGGGGTCGGGCTATCCACTCGCACCTGTGTCAACGAAAGAGCACTTCAATGACTGGAGTAGTGTGCAGGCTACCTGTGAGAGCCCGGCTCTCCTCGGTGACTAGTCGGGCCATATTCTCCTTCTCATTCAGCATGCAAGAGTCTCTGCATATCTGATACTGGCCACTCACGCACCATCGATTGGGCTCCTCAGAACCTAGTGCAAGATCGATATTAAGGAGCACGGGAATGTCACCCGCACTATTAGCCTCAGAAGATGAAGGGGTGATGCCACTAAAACAGGAGCTAGAGACGGAGCAGGAGCCCGATGCAGACTCAAAGCCAGTTGGTGATCCGATTGATGTGGCTCCCTCATCAGACTGGGGAGTAGTGACCACGTCGGTACTCACCAGCCGGTCTTGCTGCCGTTTAGTACGTGCAGTAGTGGGGGATGTCCTGGTAGGGGGTGGAATGTCCTCATGATTAGTCGAAAGGACGATGCCACTGATTTTGATTTACCCTTTGCGGCGTAAATCAGAGCTTGCTTGGGGGCCGTAGTACCTATAGAAGCTTAGTTAGTACCAAAACAAGCAAATAACACACTCAAATTTTTTTTGAACAAGCAAGGAATCAAAACCAAAACTGAAAAAAATTATGGGCAATAGTTGAACTGCCCGCCTACGGTGGGTACCTACGATACGTGGATGGACCTACGGTCCATAGTTCCATACTTAGTGATTATTTCATGTGCAACAGACCCACAAACCTGACCTATGGTCCGTGGATGGGGTCTCGTGGGTCAGGTCTGTGCTAGGTTTCATACATGCCTCATTTTGTACTCATTATTTCAACAAATCATTCAACCAACCTATGTCTAATCATGTATTTCAACACAATATATGGTAGTTTTTCTTCCTTAGGGTTCCGATTACTCAAAATTTGAATTTTTAACATACCGAATTAGGAACCCTAAATAAAAACTTCCATTTAGACCTTTTTCCCTGATTCAGTTTGTTTTAATAAACTTCACACTCACATACCATCATACCAAGGGCTATTCTCGCATACAATTCAACATTTAACCATACAGTTAACAATCCTAATAACCCAAGGTCAAGTTCCAACATCATGACTTCATAATACAACAATGAATAGTATATTCAAAGTCATGGTGAAGTCGTTTACCTTTCAAGCAATCGAAGTAGGTGAGTGTGTGATCCAATAAACTTCTAGACCCTTTGACACTGAACCTAGACAATGGAATTGCTGGGGAATGTGGAGATGAGGGCTTTTGAAGTGAGAGGGATGATATGTGAATGTGGAGAAATGAATGGGGAGTGATCTATGGGATTTGGGAGTTAAATAGAGTTATTGTGGGAGAAGAAAGGTTTAGAAATGGTTGGGAGGGAGTTTTAAATGTGGGAGGTGAATAAAAAATGAGGGATTTTATTTTATAAGGCATCCAAGTTGGGTTGGGCAAACCCTAGGTTTTGGACCCACGAGACCCCGTCTACGGTCCGTGAGTTGACCTACAAACCGTAGGTCACTCGGACACTTAGAGTTTTATAACACTTACCTGGGGATCTACGGACGCCATTCACGGTCCGTGGATGGACCCATAGACTGTCGATGGGGTCCGTAGACCTCTGCACAACCTTTTTTTGCAGATTCAACTTTTCGCCCCTGCATAGGTAGCAACCATTAAGACTTTCTTTTTACATTTTCTGGACATATTTTAGACACGAACCCTATTCTATATCTAGCCAACACTACTAAAAAAATAAAACACCTATCTAACGAGTTACATAAATTAAAATAAAAGAAGAAAACTCCTAAAAGAACCTATCTTTGGCTAGATTTTACATCTTGGGTTGCCTCCCAAGAAGTGCTTGATTTAACATCGTGGCATGACACAGGCCCTTGATTACTCACACTTCATCAGGACAATAGGCTTTAATCACTTCTTGCACACTATCCAATGAACCCTTGTAGACTTTGATCCTATGCCCGTTAACCTTGAACCTTGTTCCCTCCTTGTTCTCAAGCTAAACTTCTCCATGTGGAAACACTTGAGTGACTATGAATGGCCCGGTCGACTTGGACTTGAGCTTGGCAGGAAATAATCGCAGCCTTGAGTTGAATAAAAACATCAGATCACCCAGAACGAATTCACGCTTTTCAATCTTTTGATCATGATACTTTTCATCTTCTCTATGTACAAGAATGAACTTTCATAAGATTTTAGGCGAAACTCATTAAGCTCATTCATGTCATTCACTCCTTGACTTAATGCGGCGCCCCAATCCAAATTCAACTTCTTTACCGCCCACATAGCTTTATGCTCTAGCTCTACTGGCAAATGGCATGACTTCCCATATACAAGTTGGTAGGGGGACATACCTATGGGAGTCTTGAATGTGGTGCGATAGGCCCATAGAGCATCATCAAGCCTACTTGACCAATTCGTTCTATTGGCATTTATAGTCTTTGTAAGGATTTGATTTATCTCTCGGTTTGACACTTCAACTTACCCACTAGACTGTGGATGGTAAGGAGTGGCTACACTGTAACAGACTCCATACTTCTCTAGCAACACCTTGAACAACTTCTTACAAAAGTGGGAACCTCCATCACTAATAATCGCCCTAAGTGTACCAAATCTAGAGAAGATATTCTTTTTCAGGAATGCGGTGACACTTTTTCCTTCAATGTTTGAAAGAGCAATTGCTTCCATCCATTTCGACACATAATCAACCGCACCAAGAATATACTTCATCCCACGTGAACTCACAAATGGATCCATGTAACAACCCGAGCCTATAACCTGGAAGTTACACGGCGTACTTGACCCGAAAGGGGTCTCGTACAAGTCTCTTAGCATTCATAACATCCGATACACAGAAATAGTGAGGAATCTAAAACTTATTTAAATCCAAACAGTCAAAACTGCATTTAAAAACACAGCGGAAGTCTAAGTCTCACATGGCCAACTAAAACAATATCTAGAAAACTAAAGTAGGGACACGACCCTTTACAATCGAAAAGACTAACATTGTCTAGTACAAGAAATAAAAGAAACTTCTAAAAGTATTTTTCCTCGATCAATGAGGACATACCACTTGATCTTGAAAATTTATCAATCCAAGGACTTGCACTAGAGAGAAGCAATCACTTGCTGGAACCTACACTTGTAGTAAAAACATGAATAAATATGGGTTAGCACAATTAAGTACTAAGTATGATAGTCATGCAAAAACATGCTTAAAACAGACGTTTTATTTGAAAGTCATGCTTTTATGCCATTTTGATAAATTTCATGAACATAAGTATAAGAGGCATAATATTCAAACATAACCAACAAACAAGTCATTTAACCATATTAGAACATAATCAACATGTAACCCTTTACCTTCACATTTAGCCTTCACCTCAAGTAACCCTCAAGCTATACTTTGTGCAATGTCTGTATAGCGTCCCATACCACCGTCCACACTAAAGTACCACCTTAAGGTCACCAAAAGAGAACTTACCATTCAACCTTTTCATCTTCATACAATACTCATACATAAAAGACATAAACATTACATATGTCTTATCATCACATAAGGACCATGACAACCCCTAAGTCATACTTGTTCAATGTGCAAGTAGCATCCCATACTACTACCCACACTAAGTACTCCTTTGAAGTCACCATAAGCAAGGCACATTCATATACAATAAGTCATGACAAGAAAGTAACTTATAATACGATCCAAGTATAGCATACATCTTTACATTAGACATCTAAGAGTCAAAATTCTTCATTAGCTTTATTTAGGACACATTCATATATTAGCCATTAAGACTTAGAGAACTCACTATGACCCTCTCAAAGCCTACTCGTACAATGCATGGATATCATCTCATACTACCACCCACACTTAGTAGAACTTATCAAGAAACCATAATGCACATCTCACATGATGGGAACATGCATGAACTGACATAGACCATGAGAGCTAAATCATGGAATACAATGTCATATAACCCTACACCGAAGGAAGGTGTTCCACTTGCCTAAGGTGGAATAAAGTGTGATTTACCTATGTGGGCAGATAGTTATGGGATAAGAAAGTTGTTCATTGGACTCTAACCTAACATTGGGAGAGTCACCATCTTACCATATCCACTCGGTGCTTAGCCTCCATTCCCATAGAGTAATTCATTCACATTACATTGTTGTACTTGAGAGAGCCACCAACATTAGGCCTACCGACCGAAGGTACATTACACAAGAAAGGGCCAGCACCATTAGGTCTACCGATCAAGGTACATTAAGTATAGCTCATTACCTTTCCAAGAAGGGCCACCAAAATTAGGTCTACCAATACAAGGTTCATCATTTCACACATGAAAGGGCCACCACTATTAGGTCGACCGTTTTAATGTTTAACATCACATTAGCTCCTAGACTCCTCATGAAAGGCCACCAACTTTAGGTCTACTGATCCAAGGTTTAGCCTAGAATACTTTTTCATTCATTCATTCATTCAAGAAAGGCTACCAGCATTAGGTCTACCTATTAAAGATATACATTTCATAGAAGGAAACCCTTCACATGCCATCATCATCATTCATGTTAATTTAGAATATCCTTTCAATCAATAACACAATTACATTCTAAACATGACCATTATACCTTCATTGAAACCACACACATATACTTTACATCATGATCATACATAGATTCTTCATATATAGAGGTACAAGGAAGATATTCATCAATTCAATACTACAATATACATAGTAAGTAAACACCTTCACCTTTCAAGTGGATCAATAGATCAAGCACAATTCTATATGTAATTTGATCATAACTTGCCTTTCAAGGCCATGAATCTCAAATCACCAACACACCAACAATTTCGTACAATTAATGCATAGATAATGATACAATTCTATAACCCCAAGCAATTTAGACATATTCCATTGATAAGCCTTCATAATCATCGAACCCACTTCATAAAGGCACAATTTAGGAATTGAGAGAATTCATGGGTTCATAGAGTATTTTCATCACAAATTATCAATTAAACACTAATAAAATTATAGTATGTCATTAATAACCATTTGAAAGCGATTGGTGAAAAAACCCATGAGATTTAGTGAAACCCTAGGTTTTTCATAACTTGGAATCACCTTTGAATTGGCTACTTGAATGAAAAGTTAGGAAAGGATGAATACTACCATACCTTCCTATTGATTCCCCATGAAATTTGAGGAAGAAACACCTTGAATCCACAAACCCTAGCTTCAATGGCTTCCTTCTTCTTCCTTTAGTTTAGAGAGAGAAATTTTGGGATAAGAACTTTGAGGTTTTGATTTGGGTGTTTGAAATAAAGGAATAAATGAAGTGTTTAAAGACTTAAAAGTAAATATATATATATATATTTATCATATAAACCATTTAAAATCAACCGCACTTAATAATAACTGAAAATGAAATTACCTAAAACCCCTAATTTGGGCAGCCTCGTTACGGACCAAGCCCAGTTTCACGGGTCGTGAGGGGCACCACGGATCGTGGTGGTGCCCGTGGTCCCTTGAACATGGTGCCTCTCCACCTTTCTAATCCCCTAAATGCTAAGGCATCTTCACGACCACTTCTACGGACCGTGGTCAAGACCACTGGCCGTTAAGTGGCTTGTGGACTTGGGGAAGTAGCTTGGCCTCAATGCTCTTGCCTCCCACCAAGCTAAGTCATCTTCACGACCACTTCTACAGACCGTGGTCAAGAAAACTGGCCGTGAAGTGGCTCGTGGATTTTGGGCAGTTCTTGGCCAAGGTTGGGCAGCCTTGGCCTTTGGCTTAGGCCTTGCCCCCTTGGCTTGGCACTTGCCCTTGCAACCCTTAACCAAACTTTAGAAGGTCCTTCAATTACGGAGTCTAACACGTACCTTGACATTGACCCTCATGTTTAGGCTCTAGTTTAACTTATCATTTTATGGGTCGTTATAATATCCCCCCCCCTTAGAAACATTCGTCCTCGAAAGGCACTTTAAACACATTAGGGAAAAATGACTCAAGACTAGCAGCTCAACAATCATGACACATCAATATAATGCA
Source organism: Solanum acaule (assembly GCA_036250505.1). Lineage (NCBI taxonomy): Eukaryota > Viridiplantae > Streptophyta > Magnoliopsida > Solanales > Solanaceae > Solanum > Solanum acaule. Next base: position 10,715 of record JAJOOR010006409.1, read on the forward strand.
CAACATCATAGGAGGAAACATCAACTCCACATTAATAAGCTCAATGCAACACAATGAAGTATGGACCAATTCTTAAAAGTCATTATGCATTAAAACATCAACATTTCTCATTTTGTTAGAGGAACTTCCTTCTCTAGCGCACATCATGCTCATTACAACATCATAAGGCAATTATGCAACTTTTCTCAAAACCACACTTAAGCATGCTCATCAATTCAACTAATGAAGTATTTAGGCAATTCATTTTACATGCACATCAACATGAGGAACACATAAATCAAAAGATCATTTTCCTATTAAACAAAAATTTCAAATAGAACATGCATAACATAAGGAGATCGTGGAAACATATTTCACACATGACTCCTCAACATGAAACAAGCTACAAGGAACTCTTGGTCTCAAGCTTGAACAAGAATAGAAGGAAAGTGATAAGGGTATCAAAACTCTCAACAACCTTACTATTCAACATATCGTCCCCCACTTAGGAGAAAACCCAACTAAGGCTATTCATGAAAACAACATAGGAACCTCAACACAACATCACAACCAAAAGGAACTATCACTTACCGGTGTCTTCATCCAGATTAGCTCATTTGTCCTTGTTATCTTGAAGTACATAGAAACGGTTCCTCTTTGGAACATTGGGATCCAGGCCATGAAGAGAAACTTGCTTGGCCTCTCTTCCTTTAGCCGTAAGAGTAGGGACATCTTTCACTTGGTGATCATTCTTTCCACAACCATAGCACCTACTAGTACTGGCTAGGCACTTCCCAAAATGGTTCTTTCCACAATTATGGCAAGTAGGTTTATTAGATGGAGGTCCATTACCTCTCTCTTCGTTACCCTTAGGAGTGCTTAAAGAATCTTGGTTTGGAGCTCTCTTCCTGAACCAAGGTTGACCTTGCTCATCGGATCTGCCTCTCTTGAATTCCCTAATTTTCCTTTTGAGTTTGGACTCCTCAATAGATTGAGCATACACCATGAATCTAGAAATGTTCATATCATAATGGATCATTGCCTTACGACACTCTTCCTCAACTAGGTCGGATATCCTCGTCACAAAATAACTCATCTCAGCCCTTGGGTTAGACACCAATGATGGATTATACTTAGACAATTAGGTAAATCTCAAAGAGTACTCTTGAATATTCATGTTACCTTGCGTAAGGTTGATAAAACACTCTACCTTAACCTCCCCTTTTTCACGGGGAAAATACCGACCAAGGAACGCTTCCTTAAACGACTCCCATTCTATGGGACCCGCTCTAACCGGCCTATTGGCCTTCCATTAAGTAAACCAAATTTGGGCAACATCCTTCAATTGATAGGCGACAAGTTCCATTTTTTCAATAGAAGTCACTCCCATAGCATTGACTATCATATACACCTCATCCAAAAACTCTTGGGGATCCTCTCCCACCTTAGATCCTAGAAACACCGAAGGATTCATCCTCACAAAGTCTGTCAATCTAGAAGCCATAGTACTCATATTGGGGTTCACATTAGCCTCAACACCCCTATTTGCTTGAGCCGTCATGGCTTGAGTTTGAGTAGTTATGGCTTGAGCCATCATCAAAAGAGTCGACCTAACTTCCTCATTGGTCATAGCTGGGGGACCCACTGGAACTTGATTTCCTTGATTACCTAGAGAAACTTAGTCGCCTTGAAGACCTTGTGGAGGAACTCCCTCAATCACATTCTCCTCTTCCATCCCTCTTGGGTTAGACCTTGTATTCATATCCTATAAATATAAGAGAATGATTAGGAAAAGGGCACTTATAGAGGTAAAATCTAAGGACGATTACAAGAATAATGAAAGAAGTGTAACTTCCTAACGTCCTATAGCCTCTCGCTCATAGATGAGTAGCGACTCACACCGATGAACAAGACGATACTAGACGTGGCTTGTGAGAGATCAATCCTAAAAACCATTTCCAAAATCTTATGCTCTGATACCAAGTTTGTAACGACCCGAGCCTATACCCTGGAAGTTACACGGCGTACTTGACCTGGAAGGGGTCTCGTACAAGCCTCTTAGCATTCATAACATCTGATACACAGAAATAGTGCGGAATCTAAAACTTATTTAAATCCAAACAGTCAAAAATACATTTAAAAACACAACGAAAGTCTAAGTCTCACATGGCCAACTAAAATAATATCTAGAAAACTAAAGTAGGGACACGGCCCTGTACAATTGAAAAGACCAACATTGTCTAGTACAAGAAATAAAAGAAACTTCTAAAAGTATTTGTCCTTGATCAATGAGGACATACCACTTGATCTTGGAAAATTATCAATCCAAGCACTTGCACTAGAGAGAAACAATCACTTGCCGGAACCTACACTTGTAGTAAAAACATGAATAAATATGGGTTAGCACAATTAAGTATTAAGTATGATAGCCATGTAAAAATATGCTTAAAACAGACGTTTTATTTGAAAGTCATGCTTTTATGCCATTTTGATAAATTTCATGAACATAAGTATAAGAGGCATAATATTCAAACATAACCAACATACAAGTCATTTAACCATATTAGAACATAATCAACATGTAACCGTTTACCTTCACATTTAGCCTTCACCTCAAGTAACCCTCAAGCTATACTTTGTGCAATGTATGTATAGCGTCCCATACCACCGTCCACACTAAAGTACCACCTTAAGGTCACCAAAAGTGAACTTACCATTCAACCTTTTCATCTTCATACAATACTCATACATAAGAGACATAAATATTACATATGTCTTATTATCACATAAGGACAATCACCTATTACAACCCCTAAGTCATACTTGTTCAATGTGCAAATAGCATCCCATACTACTACCCACACTAAGTACTCCTTTGAAGTCAACATAAGCAAGGCATATTCATATACAATATGTCATGACAAGGAAGTAACTTATAATACGATCCAAGTATAGCATACATCATTACATTAGACATTTAGAAGTCAACATTCTTCATTAGCTTCATTTAGGACACATTCATACATTAGCCATTAAGACTTAGAGAACTCACTATGACCCTCTCAAAGCCTAATCGTACAATGCATGGATATCATCTCATATTACCACCCACACTTAATAGAACTTATCAAGAAACCATAATGAACATCTCACATGATGGGAACAGTCATGAACTGACATAGACCATGAGAGCTAAATCATGGATTCCAGTGTCATATAACCCTACACCGAAGGAAGTGTTCCACTTGCCTAAGGTGGAATAAAGTGTGTTTTACCTATGTGGGAAGATAGTTATGGGATAAGAAAGTTGTTCATTGGACTCTAACCTAACATTGGGAGAGTCACCATCTTACCATATCCACTCGGTGTTTAGCCTCCATTCCCATAGAGTAGTTCATTAACATTACATTGTTGTACTTGAAAGAGCCACCAATATTAGGCCTACCGACCGAAGGTACATTACACAAGAAAGGGCCACCACCATTAGGTCTACCGATTCAAGGCACATTAAGTATAGCTCATTACCTTTCCTAGAAGGGCCACCAAAATTAGGTCTACCGATACAAGGTTCATCATTTCACACATGAAAGGGCCACCACCATTAGGTCTACCATTTCAAGGTTTAACATCACATTAGCTCCTAGACTCCTCATGAAAGGCCACCAATTTAGGTCTACCGATCCAACGTTTAACTAGAAAACTTTATCATTCATTCATTCAAGAAAGGCTACCAACCTTAGGTCTACCAATTCAAGATATACAATTCATAGAAGGAAACCTTCACATTCCATCATCATCATTCATGTTAATTGAGAATATGATTTCAATCAATAACACAATTACATTCTAAACATGACCATTATACCTTCATTGAGACCATACACATATACTTTACATCATGATCATACATAGATTATTCATTAGAGGTACAAGGAAGATATTCATCAATTCAATACTACAATATGCGTAGTAAGTAAACACCTCCACCTTTCAAGTGGATCAATAGATCAAGCACAATTCTACTTCAATATGTAATTTGATCATAACTTGCCTTTCAAGGCCATGAATATCAAATCACCAACACACCAACAATTTCCTACAATTAAGGCATAGATAATGATACAATTCTATAACCCAAAGCAATTTAGACATATTCCATTGATAAACCTTCATAATCATCGAACCCACTTCATAAAGGCACAATTTAGGAATTGAGAGAATTCATGGGTTCATAGAGTATTTTCATCACAAATTATCAATTAAACACTAATACAATTACAGTATGTCATTAATAACCATTTGAAAGCGATTGGTGAAAAAACCCATGAAATTGAGTAAAACCCTAGGTTTTTCATAACTTGGAATCACCTTTGAATTGGCTACTTGAATGAAAAGCTAGAAAAGGATGAATACCACCATACCTTGCTATTGATTCCCCATGAAATTTGAGGAATAAACACCTTGAATCCACAAAATCTAGCTTCAATGGCTTCCTTCTTCTTCCTTTAGTTTAGAGAGAGAAATTTTGGGAGAAGAACTTTGAGGTTTTGATTTGGGTGTTTGAAATAAAGGAATAAATGAAGTGTTTAAAGACTTAAAACTATATATATATATTTATCATATAAACCATTTAAAATCAACCGCACTTAATAATAACTGAAAATGAAATTACCTAAAACCCCTAATTTGGGCAGCCCCGTTACGGACCAAGCCTAGTTTCATGGGTCGTGAGGGGCACCACGGATCGTGATGGTGCCCGTGGTCCCTTGAACATGGTGCCTCTCCACCTTTCTAATCCCCTAAATGCTAAGGCATCTTCACGACCACTTCTACGGACCGTGTTCAAGACCACTGGCCGTGAAGTGGCTTGTGGACTTGGGGAAGTAGCTTGGCCTCAATGCCCTTGCCTCCCACTAAGCTAAGTCATCTTCACGACCACTTCTACAGACCGTGGTCAAGAACACTGGCCGTGAAATGGCTCGTGCATTTGGGGCAGTGCTTGGCCAAGGTTGGGCAGCCTTGGCCTTTGGCCTAGGCCTTACCCCCTTGGCTTGGCACTTGCCCTTGCAACCCTTAACCAAACTTTAGAAGGTCCTTCAACTACGGAGTCTAATTAACACGTACCTTGACATTGACCCTCACGTTTAGGCTCTAGTTTAACTTATCATTTTATGGGTCGTTATATTATCCCCCCCCCCCTTAGAAACATTCGTCCTCGAATGGCACTTTAAACACATTAGGGAAAAATGACTCAAGACTAGCAGCTCAACAATCATGACATATCAATATAATGCACAACATCATAGGAGGAAACATCAACTCCGCATCAATAAGCTCAATGCAACACAATGAAGTATGGACCAATTCTTAAAAGTCATTATGCATTAAAACATCAACATTTCTCATTTCGTTAGAGGAACTTCCTTCTCCAGCTCACATCATGCTCATTACAACATTATAAGGCAATTATGGAACTTTTCTCAAAACCTCACTTAAGCATGCTTATCAATTCAACTCATGAAGTATTTAGGCAATTCATTTTACATGCACATCAACATGAGGAACACATAAATCAAAAGCTCATTTTCCCATTAAACATAAATTTCAAATAGAACATGGATAACATAAGGAGATCATGGAAACACATTTCACACATGACTCCTCAACATGAAACAAGCTACAAGGAACTCTTGGTCTCAAGCTTGAATAAGAATAGAAGGAAAGTGATAAGGATATCAAAACTCTCAACAACCGTACTATTCAACATACCATCCCCTACTTAGGAGAAAACCCAACTAAGGCTAATCATGAAAACAACATAGGAACCTCAACAGAACATCACAACCAAAAGGAACTATCACTTACTGGTGCCTTCATCCGGATTAGCTCCTTTGTCCTTGTTATCTTGAAGCACATAGAAACGGTTCCTCTTTGGAACATTGGGATCCAGGCCATGAAGAGAAACTTGCGTGGCATCTCTTCCTTTGGCCATAAGAGTAGGGCAATCTTTCACTTGCTTGGCATCTTATAGAGCTAAAATCTAAGGACGATTTCAAGAATAATGAAAGAAGTGTAACTTCCTAACGTCCTATAGCCTCTCGCTTATAGATGTGTCGCGACTCACACCGATGAACAAGACTATACTAGACGTGGCTTGTGAGACATCAATCCTAAAAACCATTTCCAAAATCTTATGCTCTGATACCAAGTTTGTAACGACCCGAGCCTATACCCTGGAAGTTACACGGCGTACTTGACCCCGAAGGGGTCTCATACAAGCCTTTTAGCATTCATAACATTTGATACATAAAAATAGTGCAAAATTTAAAACTTATTTAAATCCAAACAATCAAAACTTCATTTAAAAACACAGTTGAATTCTAAGTCTCACATGGCCATCTAAAACAATATCTTGAAAACTAAAGTAGGGACACGACCCTGTACAATCGAAAAGACTAACTTTGTCTATTACATGAAATACAAGAAACTTCTAAAAATATTTGTCCTCGATCTATGAGGACATACCCTTGATCTTGGAAGATTATCAATCCAAGCACTTGCACTAGGGAGAAGCAATCACTTGCCGGAACCTACACTTGTAGTAAAAACATGAAGAAATATGGGTTAGCACAATTAAGTATTAAGTATGATAGCCATGCAAAAACATGCTTAAAACGAACGTTTTATTTGAAAGTCATGCTTTTATTCCATTTTGATAAAACTTTAAGAACATAAGTATAAGAGGCATAATATTCAAACATAACCAACATACAAGTCATTTAACCATATTAGAACATAATCAACATGTAACCCTTTACCTTCACATTTAGCTTTCACCTCAAGTAACCCTCAAGCTATACTTTGTGCAATGTATGGATAGTGTCCCATACCACCATCCACACTAAAGTACCACCTTAAGGTGACCAAAAGTGAACTTGTCATTCAACCTTTTCATCTTAATACAATACTCATACATAAGAGACATAAACATTACATATGTCATCATCACATAAGGACCATCTCCTACAACAACCCCTAAGTCAAACTTGTGCAATGTGCAAGTAGCATCCCATACTACTACCCATACTAAGTACTCCTTTTAAGTCACCATAAGCAAGGCACATTCATATACAACAAGTCATGAAAAGGAAGTAACTCATAATACAATCAAAGTATAGCATGCATCATTAAATTAGACATTTAAGAGTCAACATTCGTCATTAGCTTCATTTAGGACACATTCATACATTAGCTATTAAGACTTAGATAACTCACTATGACCCTCTCAAAGCCTACTCGTGCAATCCATGACTATCATCCCATAGTACTACGCACACTTAATAGATATTATCAAGAAACCATAATGCACATCCAACATGATGGGAATAGATATTAACTGACATAGACCATGAGAGCTAAATCATGGAATCTGGTGTCATATAACCCTACATCGAAGGAAGTTGTTCCATTTGCCTAAGGTAGAACAAAGTGTGTTTTACCTATGTGGGCACATAGTTATGGGATAAGAAATATGTTCATTGGAATCTAACCTAACATTGGGAGAGTCACCATCCTACCATATCCAGTTGCTGCTCAACCTCCATTCCCATAAAGTAGTTCATTCATATTACATTATTGTACTTGAGAGAGCCACCAACATTAGGCCTATCGACCCAAGGTACATTACAAAATAAAGGGCCACCACCATTAGGTCTACCGACTCAAGGTACATTAAGGATAGCTCATTGACTTTCCAAGACGGGCCACCAATATTAGGTCTACCGATAAAAGGTTCATCATTTCACACATGAAAGGGCCACCACCATTAGGTCTACCATTTCAAGGTTTAACATCACATTAGCTCCTAGACTCCTCATGAAAGGCCACCAACTTTAGGTCTACCGATCCAACGTTTAACTAGAAAACTTTATCATTCATTCATTCAAGAAAGGCTACCAACCTTAGGTCTACCAATTCAAGATATACAATTCATAGAAGGAAACCCTTCACATTCCATCATCATCATTCATGTTAATTGAGAATATGCTTTCAATCAATAACACAATTACATTCTAAACATGACCATTATACCTTCATTGAGACCATACACATATACTTTACATCATGATCATACATAGATTATTCATTAGAGGTACAAGGAAGATATTCATCAATTCAATACTACAATATGCGTAGTAAGTAAACACCTCCACCTTTCAAGTGGATCAATAGATCAAGCACAATTCTACTTCAATATGTAATTTGATCATAACTTGCCTTTCAAGGCTATGAAACTCAAATCACCAGCACACCAACAATTTCCTACAATTAAGGCATAGATAATGATACAATTCTATAACCCAAAGCAATTTAGACATATTCCATTGATAAGCCTTCATAATCATCAAACCCACTTCATAAAGGCACAATTTAGGAATTTAGAGAATTCATGGGTTCATATAGTATTTTCATTACAAATTATCAATTAAACACTAATACAATTATAGTATGTCATTAATAACCATTTGAAAGCAATTGGTGAAAGAACCCATGAGATTGAGTAAAACCCTAGGTTTTTCATAACTTGTAGTCACCTTTGAATTGGCTCCTTGAATGAAAAGTTAGACAAGGATGAATACTACCATACCTTTCTATTGATTCCCCATGAAATTTGAGGAAGAATCACCTTGAATCCACAAACCCTAGGTTCAATGGCTTCCTTCTTCTTCCATGAGTTTAGAGAGAGAATATTTTGGGAGAAGAACTTTGGGGTTTTAATTTGGCTGTTTCAAATAAAGTGTTTAAAGACTTAAAACTATATGTATTTATGATATAAACTATTTAAAATCAACCCTATTTGATAATAACTTAAACTAAAATTACCTAAAAACCCCTACTATGGGCAGCTCCGTTAGGGACCACGCCCATTTTCACGGGCCGTGAAGGGTGATGAGTCCACAAATTGGACTACTTTAGGGCTATATTTCAATAAAAATTGTGTCCTCAAATGCTAATTTTATCTCAATATCTGATGAAAACCCTTAAGGTTTAGGTATTTGAAGATTGAAGGAAAGCATGGACACTACTTCACAAAAGGGAACGAAAAGGCTGAAAAGAGCGAGAAAATGAAGGCCTGAGGATCTCCGAGTCCACTTGGCGAATCGCCGAAGGTTCTCACTCTGTCTTCTGTTCCAATGTGCTGAGCTTGAAGGAAAGGATAAAGTCGGTAGAACAAGGGAGTAGTCAGTGCATCACCGAGTAGTTCTGCGAAGCAGTACTATATCGCCCAATGACCCAGAGCATGATGATGCCAAAGGATAGTGCAAGTAGGTGATGAACTACACCAAAGGACGAATTGCCAAGCTGATCTGCGATTCTGACTAATGTCACTGAATGATCCATCGCAGCACAAATTTTTGAAAACTATAAATACTCGTTGAGAGTTATAGAGAATATATCATTAGACAGTATCCAATTTTTAATAGAATTTTAGTACTTTTATTTTTGCTCTAATTTGGAGATGGTTTTGGAAACTTGAAGAAGAAGAGGATTTGATCATCAAGGATTTGGACTTGGGTCTCTTAGATTTTTCATTCTTGGCCTGTAACAAGACTTAAATCTTCATACCCATTTGAACGCAAGCTCATTTAGGTATAAAATTTTATCTCTTGATGTGTGGCTAAAAACCCCAATTCTTGGGTTGTTATTTAGTAAATATGTGTTGAGATTATTGTTGGGTTTTGCTTGCTGATAGGTTAGATGTATTTTAATGGTGATTTCACCTAGTGATTGTGGCTTAATTTAATGGGTTTGTAGTTGCAAATACAAAACCACCCATGTGTTTTCGGCTTGCTCGAGAGAGAGGTCGTGAAACCAAGACCGCTAGACTGATGGCCTAAGGAGTGGGTCGACATGAGGTTCAGCCCGAGAGGGTGAGCCCTAGTCCTATATCCAAATAGTCATCTCGAGAGAGTGAGTGGGGTAAGGCGTAGGTTGGCCTTCATGGGACAAATGGGTGTCCGAGAGGAACCTATTTGAAACGGGGTAAGTTGCCTGAGAGGGAACTTATTTCCATCTAAAGCTTAGCCTACTCACTATTATCTTGCAAATTTCCTATCGAAAGCATGTACCCAACGATTTAAAGAAATATATATTGTAGTCACACCCCAAGAATCCCCTTTCATTTATAGATTTCTTTGTTAATTTTACTATTTTTGCTTTATTTGTGACAAAATCCCCAAATCGATATTTGACAATTTTGTGTCCCCACTTTTTAATTCACAATGTTTTTAATCGGTAATGTCGTTAGCTATGACTAGGTAGAACTTAATTTTATTTTTCTATTAATTCTCGAAACCACTCCCTTGGGATCGACCCCAACCCTTGGTTTAGTTATTATACTATTGCACGCTCGTAGACACTTGCATTGGAAGTTGTGTCGTTGATTACACAAACATCAAAATGGCGCCGCTTCCGGGGAATGGTGTCATTTGAGAATTCTTAGATTAGTAAAATCTTTGTTCTTCTTAGTCGTAGTTTACTAACCTTATTTTTAGTTTGTTTTCCTCTAAATTGTTGTATGCAGAAACCCTGAACATGGCTGAGGGAAGTAGTAGCAAGTTAGATGGGACGAACTAAGTAGTCGTGGGTGACTTCAAGTTAGCTGCACTGGCAAATCAGCCGACGACTTAGCGACCAAAATATCAAAGGTGGAAAACCAGTGCAAAAGCCAAAGGGAGCACATACCTCCTTATGAGCAAGAAAGGTCTAGGAGCAATGAAAATAAACGTATCGAGGATATGCTATTAATCATTATCCAAAAAATTCATGAACACAATAGACTGCTAGAGGTAACGAAGGAAAGCGTGAAGGTAATGAATCAGATGAGTGGCTCCCACTCAAGATCAATCAAGTTGATTGAAAACCTATTGGACCACACATTGCCTCATCTATACCCAAGTAGTAAAGGCAGGGTGCCTAGTGACACTAGGTCAAACCCCATAGACGAAGTTTGACTGGTAGCTCATGTCGAGCCATGATGTTAAATAAGGCATTTATTGGGAGGTAACCCAAGGTTTTAAATGCTTTTGTATGTCTCAAAAATAACATGTGTTTAATGAACAGGTTAAAGTGTAGAGAATGTGTGGAAATATGCAGTTGGCGAACTAATAGTTCCATTCAGCGAATCGCCGAATCGGTCGGCGGTCCCTATGAAAACCGATGTTTGGACCTTCACTTAAATTGAAGGTCCTGTAAAACTCGGCGAGGTAAATGACCACTCGGCGTGTCACCAACTGGATCAGCGAGTGCGACTAATGTCGCCGAATGGTTGCGAACTGGATGGTTTATAATGGCCAAAAGACCAAAATTTTGAAGTCCTTCAGTTTCCCTTGCTCTAAATCTTCACAAATTCACACCTAGGTAGTATTTTCAATATTCTTATATTTTACTAGTATTTTTGTTGAGTGATCTGTGCTCAGAGTTGGATTTCTTTGCTGCCTAGCTTTTCAATCACATTTTAATCGGCACTTATGGTTAGTTATCCAAACCTTAATTTTACTTTCGAATAGTGTGAAATATTCTGCAATGATCGTATATTATTGATGTGTGTTTGGCCTCTCTGATAGGATTAGATCGATTACATGCCTGTTTTAATTCGAAAATCTAGCTTGTGTTGTCTGAATGTTCAATGCTCGTAACCTTTGTGCTTTTTATGAGTTGGGTCTTGATTGCATGTTGTTTTAATCGATTGGGTGAAGTCTAATTAGCCCACATTTATGTTAACTGTTGAAAATTTACTCAATAATAGAGAGGGTGACACCTCTCTTAAGAGCAAATATCGTCAAATGGCCAAATGCGACAAATCCGGGAGAAACCTGAATATTTCAGGGTGATGGGTAGCATGGGTGTTGCTCAAATTTCATTAGTGCATGCTTTGATTTTTTTTTTGGGGTTTGCAGGATTGAATTCAAGAAGTTGGATTGAAAATGGGCACGTTGGACCACTTGGTGAGCTGGGTCGAGTTCGCTGAATCGTTCTGTAGTTCGCTCAATGTCTCCATCTCGCCCTTGATATTAGATCAACTAGGATAAGACTGTAATTATTGGCGAGAAGCCATGGGTCATCGAATGCACTCGGCGACTCGCCGAAAGTACTCTTGATCGCCCTCTTTATGCTACCCCTGAGATCCTTATGCACTGTAACTTCTAGCGTGCAAACCTTTGCTAGCCAAAAGAGGTTTGGTGACTCGCTGATCTTCTTGGCGAGCTTTTTTGCAGTAGATTACCTGTGATTCCATGTGTTTTCTTTCTTTAACTCTTCCCAAATCTTTTGCAGGTATGACTAAACCTAAAAAAACTTGTAGGAACACACCACCCCGACGCAAAGGAAAAGGGATCACAATCAATGAGGATACCACTGCATCCAGACACAAGGCCACAAAAATTTACACAACTACTGAAAAAGGCAAGGGCAAGGACGAAATTGTTGAGCTATCAGATGCAGGTTCAAATAGTACTGGTTTTTACACCAATGACCCAACAACATATGACAGTGAGAGCATGGATTCTAATGAAGATGCACTAATGGAGGCACAGAGGAATAAGTTACAGTCTAAACAGATGAACGACCCAGCTCAGAATAGAAATCCTTGATCCACCACTCAAACTTCTCCAGTTTCAGAGCAGGCAATAGTACTGGCATCTCCAGTACAAGGCCGCCCCACCTAAATCAACAAACATATCAAAGTCTGAGGGGTTGAGAACGATTATTGAGAAAAAATGACTCTCCATAGATAGGGTGATCTATAAGTACTCCGAGATAATAGAGTGCCTGAAATATCACAAATTTCAGATATTCACAAAACCCTGTGGCTCTTACATACCAAACTGGGTTAGAGAGTTTTACAATGCATACACCGCATTGATACCTCAACGGAAGAGGTTAGTGTTATCTTTTAAAGCAGTTGAGTACGTGGTTGTTAGAGGAAGGAACGTAGCTTGTAACAGTGAAGCTATCAACATAGCTTTGGGTATGTCCGATAAGATTAATGATCACTGCCAGCACTTAATTAGAACAAAGAAACTGCATGAAATGAAAAAAGTGGTTAGCCTCGCTGATCTTAGATGATATTGCTCCAAAATGGCTAGTAGAAGGAGTTTCAATTGAAAAGGAAGATTTGAGCGTACCTACAAGATACTGGTTCGGGTTCATCAGCAACACAATTATGCCATCACATAACGAATCAATCTTTCGCCTTGCTAAGTCATCCTGTCTTGGATGTATCATAGAGAAAACCAGGATAAACCTAGGGATGATAATTGCTTCTGAGATCCATATGCGTGCAAAGAAGCGCCTGACATCTCTCCCCTTCCCTATATTAATCAATGCATTGTGTGAAAGAGCTTGGGTACCTAGAGATGCAAATAAGGATGTGGAATTGGTTGCCACTGCCTCCACCAATATCTGAAATATCGAAGTTGAATATCTTAAGGACCAAATGGGAAAGGATCTAAAGGAAGCTGTAGCCACTGTTTCTATACCTGAAGAGGCATCTTTGTCTACTCTGGCCCCTGGGTCTTCAGGTATACCCGTTCTTTCTTGTTATTCACAGACTCCAGGTCCCTCTGCTTCTGTGATGTCACCCAGACCCACTGCTGTGGTTGCATCCTGTGAACCGATCACTCAGGTATCTTTGATTCGAAAGGGATAGCTTGCTCACTTTGCTGATTTCTGGGCAGCCAACATAGAAAGCTCCATTCCAATAATGATTCAGGCTGCCCTCGATAATGCTATGACACCACTAAGCACTATTATTGGTGCTCTGGCGGCCAGGATAGCCATGTGTGAGCGTAACCAAGGAGCCAAGAAGAGGTGACAGGCTTGAAGGCCACTGTTGCAAAGCTGAGGAAAGATGTGGACTACCTAAAATCCACCAACGTGTCCATGATCTTTGGAACAATGGAGATTCCAGACGTGCCTGAGATGCCTCAGACCACCACTGGACATAGAGATAGAGCAAAACAAATAGCCGATTTCGAATCACAGGCAGAGAGTGACGAAGAGATGTTTGAGGGGGCTGCAGTAGATGACATAGCCTAGATCAAAGAAATCATGATAGATATTACTGTGCAAGTGTTCTTGGCGAAGGCTCTTGCTGCTAGATCCAGTGGAGCTGGTCCTTCTAGAAGTCACTCCGGGGACTTATTCCTAGATAGATGGAGTGACTACTTAGACAGGATCCCGTCTTTACCTCCCTTTCTGTCTCTCTTTATTTTGCCTTGCGGATTCTCTGTTAATTGCATTTGAGGACAAATGTGTTTTTATTTGTGGTAGGGTGAGGCTCACCATTTGTGTGCTATTTTTGTTCGTGTTTTGTATATATTTGGGTTGTTCTATTTAAAATTGTTGTTTCACAGCTTTTTGTGGATGTTTGGGCTCATGGCTCCCTTTTATTTTAAATTACAAAAACTATTTTGACCCTTCCAAATTTTTTTGAATTCTTCGCACATTTTTGCCACCCTTTACATGTTCTTAAATGTTGCTGTTCATTTGCAAAATTTAAGTCTCAGTTTAGATCAATACTGATGACTTGAATAGTGCTATCAATTGAACAAACATGAATGCGCGGCTATGACGATACCAAATGAAGTTGCATAGACAATATGTGAAATCTTTGCATCTCGTTGTGATTAGCAATTTATCGAATTGATTCTCTTGTAATGACCGTTGCACACTAGCGAAAGTGTGTAGTCTTGTTTGACTTAAGTGTCGATGCCTTGTGTGATTAGATTACTTTGAACCATGCATGAATAAACGTAGAATTTGCCCCGTTATTCTGATTGATTTAGAAATGTATGCTCCTGAATGATCTTAGGCAACTTTGAAGAGTGTGAGCCAAATTTGACGTGTACCTCTTTTGTGGCCTACCCGTGAGCGTGTGAAACTCTCTTGAACTCCCCTTGATCCTTACCTTTCTTTGAAAGAACCTTGATGAACCCTAGACCTTACTTGACCCAGGCCACTACCTATAACCCTCTTGATTTGTGGTTCAGTGAATAACCAACTTAGGCCAAAAGCCTAAGTTGGGGGTGTGGTGAAAAGGAAGAGGAGAAGTCAAGAAGTGCAAGAAAAAGTCTCCCTTAACCCATCATATTGCAAAACAAAATGGAAACCCTCTAAAAAAAAGTGCAAAAGGAATTGGGTTTCCAAGCAATACATGTTAGTGAATAAAAGGATGACTTAGAAGCACTAGAAGAAAAAGTAATAAGGGAAAGGAAAAGGACGTTTTGAGAACACCACATCTCATGAGGATGAAGAAGTCACTTAGCCTAAATGACCATACATTTGCACTCAGCCCCATTTTAAGCCTTAGAAAGACCTTTTTGATCTTGAGTAAGCCGAATCGAAAGTCGATTGGAAAATAAGGGCAAACCTATGGGTGAAAACATGCATTGTGTTCCTCTTTTTGAGTGTGAGCATTGCATCTAATTCCTGATCTTGAAGTGATTAACCTCTATGTGTGAATATGGAATCATTCTTTATGTGAGGGCATTTAGATACTTTTTGTCGAGCTTGAACTTGCACAAGTAGCAAGTATTGCGAGCATGAGAATCTTTGGTAATGATGTGTCACAACTTGAATCTTTGAGTACACAATTAATCTTTGCATGAGTAATTTGAGTCTTGTTGTATACATGATTGAGTTTGTGTAGCACTGTTTAAGACACCCTTTGTGATCAGCTGAACTCGATTTTGCTTGAGGACAAGAAAAAATTTAAGTTGGGGGTGTTGATGAGTTCATAAATTGGACTCATTTAGGGCTATATTTTAATAGAATTTGTGTCCTCAAATGCTTGTTTTATCTCAATATCCGATGAAAACTCTTAAGTTTAAGGTATTTAAAGATTGAAGGAAATGATAGACACTACTTCGCAAACAGGAACGAAAAGGATGAAAAGAATGAGAAAATGAAGGCCCGAGGATCGCAGAGTCCACTTGGCGAATCGCCGAAAGGTCTCACTTCGCCTTTTGTTCTAGTGTGCTGAGCTTGAAGGAAAGGATTAAGTCGGCGGAACAAGGGAGTAGTCGACGCATCGTCGAGAAGTTCGGTGAAGCAGTACTATATCCCCAATGACCCAGAGCACGACGATGCCGAAGGATGATGCAAGAAGGCGATGAACTACATCAAAGGGCGATTCACTGAGTTGATCAGCGATTTTGACTATTGTTGTCGAATGATCCATCGCAGCATAAATTTTTGAAAACTATAAATACTCGTTGAGATTTATAGAGAATATATCATTAGACAGTATCAGATTCTTAATATAATTTTGGTAATTTTATTTTTGCTGTGACTTTTGAGAGTGTTTTGGAAACGTGAAGAAGAAGAGGATTTCATCTACAAGGATTTGGACTCGGGTCTCTTGGATTCTTCATTCTTGGCCTGTAACAAGACTTAAATCTTCATACCCATTTGAATGCAAGTTCATTTATGTATAAAATTCTATCTCTTGATGTGTTGCTAAAAACCCCCATTCTTGGGTTGTAAATTAGCAAATATGTGTTGAGATTATTGTTGGGATTTCCTTGTTGATAGGTTAGATGTATTTTAATGGTGATTTAACCTAGTGGTTGTGGCTTAATTTAATGGGTTTGTAGTTGTAAATAAAAAACCACCCATGTGTTTTCGGATTGCTCGAGAGAGAGGTCGTGAAAACATGACCGCTAGACTGATGGTCTAAGGAGTGGATCGACATGAAGTTCAGTCCGAGAGGGTGAGCCCTAGTCCCATAACCTAACACTCAGCTTGACAGAGTGAGTGGGGTAAGGCATAGGATGGCCTTCATGCGGCAAATGGGTGTCTGAGAGGAGCCTATTTGAAACGGGGTAAGTTGCCTTAGAGGGAACTTATTTCCATCTAAAGCTTAGCCTAGTCACTTTGATCTTGCAAATTTCCCATCGAAAGTATGTACTCAACTATTTAAAGCAATATATATTGCAGTCGCACCCCAAGGATCCCCTCTCATTTATAGATTTTTGTTAATTTTACTATTTTGCTACATTTGTGACAAACCCCCAAATCGATATTTGACACGTTTGTGTCCCCCCTTTATAATTTACAATGTTTTTAATCATTAATGTCTTTAGCTACGACTAGTTAGAACTTAATTTTATTTTCTTATTAATTCTCGAAACCACTCCCTTGGGACTCGACCCCAACCTTTGGTTGGGTTATTATACTATTGCATGATCGTAGACACTTGCATTGGAAGTTGTTTCATTGATTACGCAAACATCAAGGGGCACCACAGATCGTTGTGGTGCCCATGGTCCCTTGAACAGGGTGTCTCTCCACCTTGCTAAGCCCCTAGATGATAAGGCATCTTCACGACCACTTCTATTGACCGTGGTCAAGACCACTGGTCGTGAAGTGGCTCGTGGACTTGGGGCAGTAGCTTGGCCTCAGAGCCTTGCCTCCTACTAAGATAAGTCATCTTCATGACCACTTCTACAGACCGTGGTCAAGACCACTGGCCGTAAAGTGGCTCGTGGGCTTGGGGCAGTGCTTGGCCAAGGTTGGGCAGCCTTGGCCTTTGGTTTAGGCCTTGCTCCCTTTGCTTGGCACTTGCCCTTGCAAACCTTAAGCAAACCTTAGAAGGTCCTTCAACTACGGAGTCTAACACGTACCTTGATGTTGACCCTCACGTTTAGGCTATAGTTTAACCTATCATTTTGCGGGTCATTATAACCCATAAAGTCAAGGCCCCATACATCAAACAACTCAATCACCAAGTTCAGATTCATAGTAGCTCTTGCCTCTTTGAGATTCTTTCTTCTCTTTGGCAACGATCACAAGACTTGGAGAAATCATGAGCATCTTGGTGGATAGTAGGCCAATAATACCCATACTACAATATTTTATGCGCAGTCCGAATACCACTTTGATGCTCACCAACATGCGAAGAATGATACTCCTCTAGTATACTCATCATCTCAACCTCGGGCACGCAACAACAAATAATCCCATCAGCACACATACGGAACAAATAAGGGTCATCCTAAAAGAACTTCTTCACATCATGCATAGACTTTTTTCTTTGGTGAAATGACAAATCCGATGGAACCAGATCACTTGCCAAGTAGTTAGCAAAGTCTGTGAACCAAGGAATAAGATCATGAGAAGCAGCCAATACATGTTCATCTTGAAAAACATCATTAATTTAAGCCCTATCTCCTAGCATGAGCATAGAATCCTCCTCTAATCTGGACAAATGATCGGCAACTTGATTTTTTGTCCCCTTTTTATCTTTCACCTTAAAATCGAACTTTTACAGAAACAACACCTATCTAATCAAACTCATTTTTGCATCCTTTTTAGCCATCAAATATGTAACACCCTGTTAAATAGCAAGTTGAACTAGTGGGTTTTAATGCCTTCCGCAAGTTGTTTGGAGTGTAGTATGAGGTTCAAAACTCGTAAAAACGATTACCATACTTAGAACAAGGGTTTTATAGGTTAAAATTCCTGGTACGATACCCCCCCCCCTAGGGACCATCCAAAGGTTCCTTGAGGAGGACCCCAAAACAGTCCCAAAAATCTGGAAAATTGTGTGATCGACGGATTGCCATAGATGGACCCACTCCCCGTGGGTTGGGTTCGTGGGTCAAGTCCTGTTAATACCTGCAACTTAGGTGCTGAAGTACCTATCCACGAGACCACAGGATGGCCCATCAACCCATCCACGGTCCGTGGATGGGGATCCGTAGGTGGTGACATATTTTCGAGTTTTAGTTTTAGTTAGGGGTTTTGGGAATTAAGTTAGTAGTTAAGTAGGGGTTAAGGTAGGTCGGTTAGTTAATTAATTATCCACCTATAAATACTTAATAAACCCCTAAACTAATTCATTAACTCATTCACCTAAGACCGTAAATTACTCTCAAGAAATTCTCTCTCTATAAGCAAGAAGAAGAAGAAGAGATGAGGGCAGCACCTAGGTCAAGTTTTATCCATGGATTCAAGATTTATTTAGGGCTTAGAGGAAAGGTATGTTAAGCTTATTCATATATGGGTTCTTCCCCCATAGTGCCCCCATTGTTTCCCCCCAACTGTGAAGTCAAAAACCCAATTCTAGCTAGGGTTATGCTTACATTGTGGGTAGGGTTTAGGTATGATTCCAATCTAGTGGATAATGCCTAATTATGATTGTATTAGATTTATTTTATGATAATATGATGATTTCAAGTGATTTCTATGGTAAACCCTAATCTAAATTGATGAATGTGATGGTTGTGGGTTTATGCCATTAGAGATAAAGTTGAAGGTTCATAGGTGATCTGCCTAAATCAATGTTGTGTGAAGTAATTGATCAAAGTTAGGATCATAGATTCATGAATTGAACTAGACTCTATTGTATATGATGAATCTTGACATGTAAAGTTGGAATTGAACCTTTATGATCAATTATGACTAGAATCACCTAGTAATGATGAATATGATTAGAATACCTTAAATTTAGGTATGAATGGTGATGATAAGAAGTAAAGCTTGAGTGTAAGGCTTGTAGTAATGATTGTTGATTAGTAGGGTTTGAAGGTATATCCAATATGATGAACTACGAAGGATAAGGCTTTGAGAGTAAAATCTACATATGAATCCAAGGCGAATGAATAGAATTGTGTTGAGCGACCTTTACCTACCTAGATTACCTTATGAATCATAGATGGTTGGAAGTGATAGAATAACTTAGGTCATGATGGTATCCTTGTCTAAAGGTAGAATTCTAGACATAATACTAAGTATGAATATAGAATTAATATGAAAGGGGTCCTCACATAGTATTGGTCCTAGGGTTGAAGGTTGGTCCTACGGTTGAAGGACTTTTCCTAACTAATTGAACCTAAGGCTAAAATGCTTTTATACCTAAGTCATGGATGGTGATAGTTGCTCACACATGGTCTAAAGGAGGTATTAGCATGGATTGGTGGTCAAGAACATCTTTCCATAAACTTGAGTTAAAGTAGAGACTTAATGATTATCTTGTGGGATTTATGCCTAACACCGAGTGGATATTGAAATGAGAGGGAGGTTCCCACCTAGTTGAATTTGGGCTTTCATGGAGGTTCCCACCTAGTTTGGTTTGGGATTCCCACATGGGATATCTCACCTAGAAGAGTATGGATTTCCCCAAGTGTGTCTCATGAGATGGAAGCCTTACCTAGTGGAGTTTGGGTTTCTAATAGCAATCTCTGTATCCCAAAACTACATGCCCCGTAGGAAAGTTAGCTAGTGCATCGAACTAAGCTAACAAATTGGTCTTGCCTTAGGCTAGTGGACCAACCCTTGATGGTGTGGGTAACACCATGAGAGATCATGTGATAACTCATATGTTCTCATGTCGGTTAAGGCTATATCCCAATTAAACAAGATTAGTAATGAACTAAGATTGTGCTCAATGTAGCATCTCCTAGAGTCCATAATGATAATGAACCTAGACATGCTAAACAAAGTATCTCATAGGGTCCGACTTTATAATGAACAAAGATTATGCTTTATGTTGTATCTCCAAGAGTTCAAGTCTAATGAACTTAGATTATGCTTTGAGTAGCATTTCCTAGAGTTCCAACATGATGAACTAAGATGTACCTAGTATAGTATATCTTTAGGTTCAAAACAAGTAGGGGCTAAGATAGAGTTAGTGAAGTGTCTCCTAGAGTTCCCATGCTTTAAAAAGAGGGATAGTCCCTAATTGAGTAACAAGAGTATGATGACCTAAAGAAGTACTTAGTATGAGTAGTAGTATGGGATGCTACTCATGGATTGCACAAGTATGACTTAAGGTTACCTTATGAGTGTTGTCTTACATGAGTTATGTTTGATGGATTGTTTCTGTAAGTACCTTCGAAGATATGATTGACTAAAGGTAATAGTTCCCTTGTCTACAAGAAGTAAGCCAATAGTGATATGCTTAGTGTGAAAGGTAGTATGGGATGCCTTTCATACATTGCACAAGTGTGCTTTGAGGTTACCTAGAAGTATGGTTCCCTTATGGTAAGAAGAGCTTAAGAGTTGACCATGTATATAGGGCTATGATTAAGATGACTAAGAAGGGATACTTGGCTTCGGTGGTATTATGGGAAGCTATTCATGCTTTGCACGTGTATGTTTTTGAGGTTACTTGAAAATGGTTCTATTATGGTAGAGATGACTAAGAGTCAATTATGCTTATATGATGCTTGATGTTTGACGTAATCAAAGACACAACTTCCAATTCAAGTGTCAACGATCGCGTGTAGTAATATAAACCAACAGAATGGGTTGGGTTCGAGTCCCAATGGAGCGGTTAGTAATCGAAAATTAAATAGAAAAGTAAAATTTTGTTCTACTCAATCATAGCTATAAAAATTTACGAGTAAAAGCATACTAAATCAAGAAGTGACACGATTGTCAATTATCAATGGGGGGTTTGTAATAAACTAGTAAAACAAAAATAGCAAAAATATAAAGATGCGAGATAGGAAGACGGGATTCTTGGGATGTGATAGGAATATGGGATAAAATATACTATTGGGTAAATGCTATTGATAGTAAATCGCTGAATATTTGTAACTAGGCTAGACTTTAGTGGAGGTAAATTCTCTCTCGAGCAACTTACCCCGGATCAACTCGTTTTCTCTCAAACACCATGTTGCAGCATTTAAGAGCAGCCTCTGTCTTAGCCAATTCATTCTCTCGAGCTGAATGTGTTGGAGAAGGTCTAAGATTCACTCTCTCGAGCTGAACCCACGAAGACCCAATAACCACCGGCTATCGATTTAGTAGTCTTAGTTCTAAACCTCTCTCTCGAGCAAGCCAAAAACACTAAGATGAATCGTATTTGCAACAATAATCCCATTAAGTTTAAACACAACTACTAAACGAAATCACATTTAAACAACAAACAAACTAACAATAAGCAATACCCAATAGGAAAGTTAACCCATATTCATCAAATCACACCCCAATTTTTTTGAAAAAGAGATAGAAATCAATGCCAACAAGTGTTTACATCAAGTGGGTAGGATAGAAAATGTCTTTAAACACGTCTAGGATGAAATTTCTTGGATACCCACTTCCAATTTCTTGGAGTTGAAAACCTTCAAAACCTTCAAGCTCAAGAACAATGTCTCCCAAAATCTCTAATAACTAAAAACTGAAAATATTCTAAGTCTCAGTAATTCTCTACAACTTGATACTAAGCTACATAAGTAAATAGGTATTTATAGATTTCAAAAATTTGTGTTGCGAAGGACCACTCGGTGCAGTTAGTCGGGATCGCGGATACACTCGGCGATCTGCCCTTCGGTCTGGTTCATCGCCTTTTAGCTTTTGCCTTTAGCATCTTTGCATTTTGATTCATTAGGCGACAGGGAACTGCTTCGCGAAACTACTAAGCGATGCACCGACTACTCCCTTTCCTCGCAAACTTGATCTTTTCCTTCAGGGCTCAGCACAATGGAACATTAAGCGAGATTTAAGACCTTTCGGCGATTTGCCTAACGGATTAGGCGATCTTCAGGCCGTCTTTTCTTCCTTGTTTCAGCCGCTTTGTTCCTTTTTGCCAAGTAGTGTTCATGCTTTGCCTCAAACTCCAAATACCTGAAACTTAAGGACTTACATCAATTATTGAGAAAAAATATGCATTTGAGGACACTAAATCTATCAAAATAAAGCCCTAAATGAGTCCAAAATGTGGACTTATTAACACCCCCAACTTAAAATTTTGCTTGTCCTCAAGTAAAACTCAAGTTCGGTAGTTCAAAAAGGATGTCTCAAATAGTGCTACAGAAGACGCACTAATGAATGTACACACAAGACTCAACTTACTCATGCAAGGATCAATTGTGTATTCAAAGACTCAAGTTGTGACACACCATTATCAAATATTCTCAAGCTCACAATACTTGCTTCAAATGCAAGTTCAAGCTCAACTAAGGTATTCAAATGCCCTCACACAAAGAATGATTCCATATTCATACACAGTGGTTCAATCATTTAAAGCTCTGGAATCAAATGCAACGCTCACACTCACAAAGAAGAACACTATGCATGTTTTCACCCATAGGTTTGCCCGTATTTTCTAATTGACAATTGCTTCAGCGCACTCAAGATCAAAAAGGTCTTTTCAAGGCTTGTAATGGGGCTGAGTGCAATAGTATGGTCATTTAGATTCAGTGACTTTTATCCTCATGAAATGTGGTGCTCACAACACTTGATTTCCTCTTCTTTCATCATTTTCTTTGGTGCTCTTAACTAATCCCATTATTCACTTTCCATGGATTGTTCGGAAACCCTATTTCTTTTGTACTTTATTCCACAACTTTTTCTTTTTCATTCTTTTCTTCTCTGTTTCTCTTTTTTTTTTGTATGGAGGGGTTCCATTTTTCTCAACACCATGGGTTAAGGAGACTTTCCTTGCACTTCTTGACTTGCCCTTTTCTTTTCACCACACCCCCAACTTAGGCTTTTGGCCTAAGTTGGCTATTCAATCAACCACAAATCAAGAAGATTGTAGGTAGTGGATTAAGAGAGGTCATGTTTTCATCAAGTTTCTTCCAAAGAAAGGTAAGGCTCAAGGGGTGTTCAAAAGAGGTTCACACACTCACAAGGTAGGCCACAAAAGAGTTATATGTCAAATTGGCTCACACTCTTCGAAGTTGCCTTATATCTTATCAAGAGATAGCCTTGCTTAGTCGACCGGACCAATGGGGTAAATTCTAGGTGTTATCATGCATGGTTCACAGTAAGCTCATCACACAAGGCATCAACACAAAGTCAAATAAGACTTAACACTTTCGCTAGTGTGCAATGTTCATCACAAGAGAATCAATTTGATACTTGGCTAGTCATAACGAGATGCAAAGAGTACACATATTGTTTATGTAACTTCACATGGTCTCAATGTAGCCGCACATTCATGTTCGTTTGATTATGAGCACTATTTGAATCTTTGATATTGATCAAAACCTAGACTCAAATTTGCTAAAGAACATCCACATTCAAGTACATACAAAAGTGGGCGAAGAATTTGGAAGGGTCAAAAATCATTTGCAATTAAAGCATAAGGAGCCACAAGTTCAAACATCCACAAAAAGCAGTGTAACACAAATTTAGCACAAAGCCCAAATACATAAACAAAACATCAATCACAAAAGAAAGGTGGGCCTCACTCCACCAAAAATAAAAGTATTTGTCCTCAAATGCAAACAATTCAATACTATCCAAAATTAAAAATAGTGAAAGACAGAGAGGGAGGTAAAGAGGGGATCCTGTCTACTCAGTTGCTCCATCTGTGTCTGGTGCATCGGTCTGGATTTAGCCATCAGTGCTCATAGTCACCGTGAGAGAAACAATAGCACCAGACTCATCAGGGACTTCCAAGGGTGTATCCGCCAAAAACCTCAGTACAATTGAGAAAAGTCCTCGGGCCCATAAAGGAACAGAGGTGTCTCGGGGAGTAGGCCTTTTGCCCTTGCTTTTATTTCTAGATGGGTGTTCTTGGTTCCATTCTTTGGAAGATTCGACCTCTCTTCATTCATTTCAAAATTCAGTGCTCTAATCTTTTGGGGTGGCATGATTTTCCCAACAACTTTTGGTCTAGCCATGTTTACATAGCTTCGAGGCAAAGTTAGACAATATTTGAACAAAAGCATTGAAAATCAGTTGCAGGAAGACCCGCCGAAATGGTCGGTGAGTCGCCAAATCGATTCGGCGACCCAAGCTTCTCACTGAAAGTTATAGAGCCAAACAACAGGTATAGCATGAATTTAAAGGTGTATTATGGACATTAGGCGAACAACTGAGTGGTTCGGCGAGCTCGACCCAGCTCGCCAAATGACCCAACATGCCTATTTTCAACCCAACTTCTCGAACTCAACCCCGTGACCTCCAAAAACAAAATCAAACAATGCGCTGCTCAAATTCAAACGTTACCCATATCATACGAGCATAAACCCACAAGATTTAACATAATCCAATGCACTAAATTACGGGGTTTCAATATTTAGAGCAATATGGGTAATGTTTCCAAATTAAAAATAGGCATTCAAACATTTTTAATCCTATCAGAGAGGCTCAGCACACGACAATACAATCAGATCACTTGCAAAAAGTTCAAAACATCAAAAATAAACTTGGGGATCGAAAACAAACATTTAATGCAGATTAAATTGGGATTGAATCGCTAGGCAGCAATGTAATCCAAATTCCGAGCACAAATCGAGAACTAACACACTAGAGAATGCAAAAAAATAGGGAATAATGTGCAGGTGTGAGGTTCAAAAAAAAAATGCATAAAAGTTAAAGAGTTTGAGAATTTAAAACTTTAGCTTCAAAATCCGTTTGGTTCTTACCCATTCGGCGACATTAGTCGTGATCGCCGATCCATTTGGCTTCATGCCAAGAAATAACTTACTTCGCTTAGTTTTACAGAATCCCCAACAAATTTGGGAGTCCAAACAGCGGTAAGAATCAGAATCGCCGACCGGGTCGGTGATTCGCCAATAATTTCATGGGCCCACTGAGTTTTACACATTCTCCCTCAAAGTTGTCATTAGTCCAAAGGCGGTTTGAGTCGGGGTCACCAATATCTTTGGCGATACACCCACTTGGACCATTTTGATCACCAATCTCCTTCTTTCCTAACACTTCCCACACTTCATCCTGTACAACCAACACACTATTATTTTACAAACAAACAAAAAGCAATAAAAGGGTTTTGGGTTGCCTCCCAAAGAGCACCTTAATTAATATCATGGTACAATGCAAGTCCACCTTCAAACCTCATTCTTGGGGTTAACCATAGTATCACTAGGCAAACCCCCCTGCTGTTCGTATTGAGATGAGATAATATATGACCCATTTGAGTCTCCAATTGCTTGATCAACACTGAATGGGAGGTGTTGGTTTGGCTAAGGGTAGGCACATCTTTTTTCATTTCTTTTAAAATCTTTTCTGACCCTTCAACTTTATTGAGGATACGAGAGAGCATATCCTCAGACCTACCACCTTCTGAATCCTTTGGCTTTTGGTGCTCATGGGGAGGCACATACCTGTCCTTCTCCCCATCCTTCCAGTTAGGATTTCGGTCCCTCCATTCTCTGTCGCGATCTTTCCAACCATCCTCTCTAGCTTAACCTTGGTTACCACCCTTCCTAAGGTAGTTTGAACATCAACCACCGCCTTGGTTGGCTAGAAAATTTACCTCTTCATTATACAAGGCTTCAAA
The DNA here is from genome assembly GCA_036250505.1 of Solanum acaule. Taxonomy (NCBI): domain Eukaryota; kingdom Viridiplantae; phylum Streptophyta; class Magnoliopsida; order Solanales; family Solanaceae; genus Solanum; species Solanum acaule. The sequence goes on from JAJOOR010006409.1 coordinate 36,957, forward strand.
CTTTGACTCCTCAGGATTTGCACACTCGACTCCCACGGCATTGACACCACTGGTACCAACCCCCATGACATTTTTATATAAAATGTCAAGTTGCATCATGATCTTGGCCCTGTTTTGGTGTCTCTCATGGTATTTCTCCATCTGCTCCTTAGTTAACTTGAATGTGAGAGAAGAGACCTAGTCTTCACGGGTGTACCACGCCCTATTTATGGTAGTCATGCCATCTAAAATTTGAGCAGCTATCACATAAGGTTGCTGCATCAAACCTCCCGAAGAGAGTTGGTCTGCAATACCCTTATTTACCGAATCCAAACTCTGGTAAAAATACTGTAGCAACACTTTATCAGGCAAACCACAGTTTGGGCATTGAAGCACCAAATTTTTGTACCGCAGGCAAGTTTCGTGTATATGCTCCCCTTCTAGAAACTTAAAGCTCTGAATGCTATCTCGAAGAGTCATCATCTTTGAAAGAGGGAAAAATCACACTTGAAATACGGTTACTAACTCCTCCCACGAAGTAATGGATTCACGTGGCAACTTAGCCAGCCACTTGCACGCCTCTCCCATCAACAAGAACGGTAATAACCCAATCGAACCGACTCATGGGAGATGTTCTTGAAACAGAACGGTCCGCACATATCCACAAAGTTTCTAAGATGCTCATGAGGGTCCTCATGAGCCAAACCACTGAAAAGCCCCTTTAGTTGAAAGAGTTGCAACATGGTACTCGTGAAGTGAAATATTTCATTCCCTTCAGCCGGAGGCAAGAGAATGACACCAATACTACCCATGAGATGGGTGTCATTAGCATGAGGCTCATGGACATCGTTGAGGTTTCTGATGTCGTCTTGATGGCCTACTTGGTTGCCATTGCTGCTGTTTACGCTCATACTTCTTGTTTCCAACACAATCAAGCAAAACCTAACTAAAAATTAAGTTAGTAGAACTACAACTAATAAGAACAAAAAAATTACTAAACTAAAAACTGTCAACTAACACCACTCCCCGGCAGCGGTGCCATTTTGATGTTCGACGTAATCAAAGACACAACTTCCAATTCAAGTGTTCAATAATCATGTGTAGTAATATAACCCAATCGAATGGGTTGGGGTCGAGTCCAAAGGGAGCGGTTAGTAATTGAGAATTATATAGAAAAGTAAAATTTTGTTCTAGTCAATCATAGTTATAAATATTTACGAGTAAAATCATAATAAATCAAGACGTGACACGAATGCCAATTATCAATTGGGGGTTTGTAATTAACTAATAAAACGAAAAGAGCAAAAATATAAAGATATGTGATAAGGAGAAGGGATTCTTGAGATGTGATAGGAATATGAGATAAAATATACTATTGGGTAAATGCTATTGATAGTAAATCGCTGAATATTTTTAACTAGGCTAGACTTTAGTGAGGGTAAATTCTCTCTTGAGCAACTTACCCCGAATCAACTCAATTTTTCTCGAACACTGAGTTGCAACATTTAAGAGCAGCCTCCGCATTAGCCCATTCAATCTCTCGAGCTGAATGTGTGGGAGAAGGTCTAGGATTCACTCTCTCGAGCTGAACCCAGGATGACCTAATAACAACCAGCTATCGATTTAGTATTTTAAAACCTCTCTCTCGAGCAAGCCAAAAACACTAAGATGAAATCGTATTTGCAACTACTAAACAAAATCACATTTAAATAACAAATAGACTAACAATAAGCAATACCCAATAGGAAATTTAACCCATATTCACAAAATCACAACCCAAGAATTGGGGTTTTAGCAAGACATGAAAAAGAGATAGATATCAATACCAACAAGTGTTTCCATCAAGTGGGTATGATAGAAAATGTCTTGAAACACATCTAGAATGAAAATTCTTGGATACACACTTCCAATTTCTTGGAGTTGAAAACCTTCAAAACCTTCAAGCTCAAGAGCAATGTCTCCCAAAAACTCTAAGAACTAAAAATTGAAAATATTCTAAATCTCAGTAATTCTCTACAACTTGATACTAAGCTACAGAATTAAATAGGTATTTATAGCTTTCAGATATTTATGCTGCAAAGGACCACTTAGAACAGTAACTCGGGATTGCCGATACACTCGGTGATCCGCCCTTTGGTCTGGTTCTTCGCCTTTTAGATTTTTCCTTCAGCATCATTGCATTTTGATTCAGTAGGAGACAGGGAACTGCTTCGCGGAACTGCTGGACGATGCGCCAACTGCTCCCTTTCCTCGCAGACTTGATCTTTTCCTTCAGGACATAGCACACTAGCACATTAGGCGAGATTTGAGACCTTTTGGCGATTTGCCTAATGGATTAGGCGATCTTCAGGTCGTCTTTTTTTCCTTCTTTCAGCTGCTTTGTTCCTTTTTGCCAAGTAGTGTCCATGCTTTTCCTTAAACTCAAATACCTAAAACATAAGTATTTACATCAGTTATTAAGACAAAATATGCATTTGAGGACACTAATATATCAAAATAAAGCCCTAAATGATTCCACATCGTGGACTCATCAATGCTTAACTATGTCTTATGTTGACTTATTTTTATATGATGTTTGTGTTGGAGATTTTCCTATGACTATGATGATTATACTATGACTATGATGATTATGGTATGACTGTGATATTATCTCTTATACTTATGCCATATGTTGACTAACCATTTGAGATACTCTTATGATGTTATGCTAGCTTTCATACTTGGTACATTTTGTACTAATGCATATTGCCTACATTCTAATCAAATGTAGGGTCTTGGAGATTGAGTTGCTTTGGAGGCTAGGTTCCTAAGGTGCAAGAAGAGTTGAAGATTAGGTCAGTCCGCATAGATTCGAGGAGAAATCCATATTCCTTTATGTCATTTCTTTATGTTTTAGACTTTGTATGGGCTGCGTCCCAAGACTTTTATTCAAGAGTTTAATAGTTGGTTTGAGACAAAGGCTATAGAAAGACTTTTGTTTGATTTTGTTATGAAAAATGACTTCGATTGTAAAAGTTTTAATTTTCCCATATTTTCTATTATCTTATGTTCAGGATATGCTAAGGGCCTGTATGCGACCCCTTCGGGGTCAAGTACACCACGTTACGTCTAAGGGGTACCTCTAGGTCATGACAAACTTGGTAATCATAACACAAGGTTTAGAATGGTTCTAGGATTGTCTCAAACCACATTTGGTAGAGTCCTGTTCATAAATGTGAAGCACGCCACATTTACGAATAGTAGGCTATTGGATGTTTAGGAAGCCTCACTTCTTCATTCTCCAAGTCGTGCCATACAAATTTAGCTCTAGTAGGTCTTTCTTCTAATATTTGCCTTATGGTTTTTTAGATTATGGCAAATACTAGGGCTAATGCTAGGAGAGATGAGGAAGACAATGGAGAGCAAGAGGTTCCTCTCCAAGTTCCACCCCAAGCTCCTCCTCAAGTTCCTAATGATGAGGGGGCTATGACAAATATGGAAATAAGGTTGGCTCTCCAAGCATTGACTCATGATTTAACAACTTAAGTCACTAGGGATGCTAGAGCTCATGTGAACCCCAATCCAAGTATAACCGCTTCAAGAATTAGGGATTTCACAAGAATGAATCCCCCTATGTTCTATGGCTCCAAAGTAGATGAAGACCCACAAGGGTTTATTGACGAAGTGTTTAAGGTGCTTGATGCTATGGGAGTGTCTCCATAAGAGAAGGCAGAACTTGCCGCCTATCACTTAAAAGATGTGGCTCAAATTTGGTATGAGTAATAGAAGGAGGAGAGACCCATAAGTTCACCTAATTGTCTAAGTTTTCTCCAACCTTAGTGGCGGACTGTAGGGCCAAGATGAACAAATAGAGGAACAAAAGCTCAAGCAAGGGAATAGAGAGGTAAAAAGGGTTAGGACCGATGATGGGGATTTCTCCAATGCTAGATCCGATGGATATGGTCAGCCTAGGACCCAAAAAAAACTTTCCAACCAAGAGAATGTGTCTAAACCTAAGCCCCTAAGAGGGAGTAATAGTGAATCCATGTTGCTTAAGCCTACTTGCTCCAACTGTGGAAGAAAGCATTATGGTGAGTGTCTAGCCAGAAAGGAGGGGTGTTATGGTTGTGGTGATGAGGGTCATAAGAAAAGAGATTGTTCCATACTTAGGACTAGAGGGAGAGAGGCCAAGCAACCTTCTCTTAGGGTCCCGGATCCCAATGCCAAGCATAGGTCCTAAGTTCTCCATTCTAGAGAAGATCAAGAGTGATGTACTCATGTCCTTTCCGATATGTGTTTCATGCTTTAGTAAATTTCCAGATTTCTTGTCTTTTGTGACTTGTTATGATGGACTTTGAAGTTATTTTTTTTTGCATGCATGAAGTTAGAAGTGATGGTATAGGCTTACTCCCAAGGGGGAGATAGTGTCCCTAAATAGTAGGGCTATTGTGTGTTTATATGTTGCCATGGTTTCCTTATATGCATGTTCATGAAAATGCTTAGTTCTTGTTGGAAATGACTTATTTGCATTATTTCCTCATGTTGTAGTGCATTTGAGTAGATTTTCATAGACTTCATGAGATGAATGATAAACATGCCTTAGTTTTGGGAGTTGAGATATTCCCCCTTGAATAAATGCTTTTTGAGAGTAAATTGCATTTAGGCTCCATACATGTATTTTGAGCATGTTTTAGTTAGGAGATGTTACATCCTCCTTTGAAATGATTAGATATAGAATTTGATGCATTTTTGGGTAGGTAGAAGTAGTTCCTACTCCCTTGTGTTGCATTGATTGAGTTTGGTTTTGAATTGAAGTTCTCTTACTTGGTTGTGTGCAATTAGATGTAGAGCATGCATGATGGGCTGGTTGTCTAGATTTGTGACTTTCAGAAGTGCTTAGAATAATCATTCAAGGAAGAATGATCCCAAGGGGGGTATAATGTAACACCCCATAAAATAGCAAGTCGAACTAGTGAGTTCCAGAGCCTTTCGTAAGAGGTTTGGAGTCTACTATGTGGTTCAAACCTCGTAAAAACAATTCCCGTACTTAGAAAAAAGGTTTTAGGGGTTAAACAACCGGGTACGATCCCCCAAGGACCACCCAAAGGGTCATTGACGAGGACCCCAAAACTGCCCCAAAAATCTGGAAATTTGAGTGATCTACGGATGGCCATCTACTGGACGTAGATGGACTCAAGTCCAATGGGTTGGGGTCGTGGGTCAAGTCCTGTTAAGGCCTGTAACTTAGGTTCAACAATACCTATTCACGATACTACAGGATGGCCCGTCAACCCATCCAAGGTCCGTGGATGGGGATCCGTAGGTGGTGACAGATTTTCGAGTTTTAGTATTAGTTAGGGGGTTTGGGAATTAAGTTAGTAGTTAAGTAGGGGTTAAGGTAGGTCGGTTAGTCAGTTAATTAGCCGCCTATAAATACTTAATAGACCCCTAAAATAATTCATTAACTCATTCACCTAAGACCCCAAATTACTCTCAAGAAATTTTCTCTCTAGAAGCAAGAAGAAGAAGAGAAGAAAAGAAGGCAGCACCTAGGTCGAGTTTTCTCCATGGATTCAATATTTATTTAGGACTTTGAAGCAAAGTGTGTTAATCTTATTCATCTATGGGTTCTTCCCCCATAAAGGCCCTTTAATTTTCCCCCAATTGTGAAGTCAAAAACCCAATTCTAGCTAGGGTTGTGCTTACATTGTGGGTAGGGTTTGGGCATGATTCTAATCTAGTGGATAATGCCTAATTATGAATATATTAGCATTGTTTTATTATAACATGATGATTTCATGTGATTGCTATGGTAAACCCTAATCTAAATTGATGAATGTGATGGTTCTGGGTTTATGCCATTTGAGGCAAAGTTGAAGGTTCATAGGTGATCTTCCTAAATCAATGTTGTGTGTAGTAATTGATCAAAGTTAGGATCATATAATCGTGAATTAAACTAGACTATACTGTATATGATGAATCTTGACATGTAAAGTTGGAATTGAACCTTTATGATCAATTATGACTAGAATCACCTAGTAATGATGACTATGATTAGAATACCTTAAATCTAGGTATGAATGGCGATGATAAGAAGTAAAGATTGAGTGTAAGCCTTGTAATAATGAATGTTGATCAATAGGGTTTGAAGTAAATCCAATATGATGAACTACGAAGGATAAGGCTTTGAGGGTAAAATCTCTATATGAATCCAAGGCTAATGAATAGAATTGTGTTGATCTACCTTTACCTACCTAGATCACCTTATGAATCATAGATGGTAGGAAGTGATAGAATCACTTAGGTCATGATGGTATACTTCTCTAAAGGTAGCATTCTAGACATGATACTAAGTATGAATATAAAATTAAAATGAAAGGGGTCCTCACATAGTAATGGTCCTAGGGTTGAAGGACTTTTCCTAACTAATTGAACCTAAGGCTAGAAAGCTTTTATACCTAAGTCATGGATGGTGATAGTTGCTTACACATGGTCTAAATGAGGTATTAGCATGGACTGGTGGTTAAGAACATCTTTCCATAAAGTTGAGTCAAAGTAGAGACTTAATGATTATCATGTGGGATTTATGCCTAGCACCGAGTGTATATTGAAATGAGATGGAGGTTTCCACATAGTTGAGTTTGGGCTTTCATGGAGGTTCCCACCTAGTTTAGTTTGGGCTTCCCACATGGGATCGCTCACCTAGAAGAGTATGGATTTCCCCAAGTGTGTCTCATGAGATGGAAGCCTCACCTAGTGGAGTTTGGGTTTATAGTAACAATCTATGTATCCCATAACTACATACCCTGTAGAAAAGTTATCTAGTGGATCTGACTAAGCTAACAAACCGATATTACCTTAGGCAAGTGGACCAACCCTTGATGGTCTGGGTAACACTATGAGAGATCATGTGATAACTAATATGTTCTCATGTTGGTTAAGGCTCTATCCCAATTAAACAAGATTAGTAATGAACTAAGATTGTGCTTAATGTAGCATCTCCTAGAATTCAAACCTCATGGGCTAAGATTGTGCATACTGTAGCATCTCCTAGAGTCCAATGTAAGTAATGGTCTAAGATTGTGCTTGATGAAGCACCTCCTAGAGATCAAACTAATGAACTAAGATCTACTTAGTGTAGTATATCCTAGGGTTCTAAGTAATAAGGGACTAAGACAAGTTAGTTAAGGACCTCATGATGTACAATAATATAAATTGACTTAAATATGCTTGAGTAATGCCTCCTAGAGTCCATAATGATAATGAACCTAGACATGCTAAAAGAAGTATCTCATAGGGTCCAACTTTATAATGAACTAAGATTATGCTTTTAGTAGCATCACCAAGAGTTCAAGTCTAATGAACTTAGATTATGCTTTGAGTAGCATTTCCTAGAGTTCCAACATGATGAACTAAGATATACCTAGTATAGTATCTCTTCGGGTTCAAAACAAGAAAGGGCTAAGATAGACTTAGTAAAGTATCTCCTAGAGTTCGCATGCTTTAAAAAAAGGGATAGTCCCTAATTGAGGAACATGAGTATGATGACCTAAAAAAGTACTTAGTATGAGTAGTAGTATGGGATGCTACTCATGCCTTGCACAAGTATGACTTAAGGTTACCTTATGAGTGTTGTCTTACATGAGTTATGTTTGATGGATTGTTGCTATAGGTGCCTTCCAAGATATGATTGACTAAAGGTGACAGTTACCCTGTCTACATGAAGTAAGCTAATAGTGATACCAAAGTAGGGTAAATATGACTATGATGACTTCAAGGTTATGCTTAGTGTGAAGGGTAGTATGGGATGCCTTTCATACATTGCACAAGTGTTCTTTGAGGTTACTTAGGAGTATGATTCCCTTACGGTAAGACGAGCTTAAGAGTTGACCATGTATATAGGGTTATGATTAAGATGACTAAGAAGGGATACTTGTCTTGGGTGGTATTATGGGATGCTATTCATGCTTTGCACGTGTATGCTTTCGAGGTTACTTGAGAATGGTTCTATTATGGTAGAGATGACTAAGTGTCAATTATGCCTATATGATGCTTAGGTTGAAGACTTGGCTTATTATGAATATGATTTATATCCTATGCTCATTAACTATGTCTTATGTTTATATGATGCTTATGTTGGAGATTTTGCTATGACTATGATGATTATACTATGACTATGATGATTATGCTATGATGATTATGCTATGATGATGATATTATCTCTTATGTTATGTCTTATGTTGACTAACCATTTGAGATGCTCTTAGGATGTTGTTCTAGCTTTCATACTTGGTACATTTTGTACTAATGCATATTGCCTACATTCTAATCAAATGTAGGGTCTTGGAGATTGAGTTGCTTTGGAGGCTAGGTTCCTAAGGTGCAAGAAGAGTTGAAGATTTGGTGAGTCCTCATATCTTTCAGGACAAACCCATTATTCCTTTATGTCATTTTCTTTATGTTTTAGACTTTATGTGGGCTGCATCCCAAGACTTTTATTCAAGAGATTAATATATGGTTTGAGACAAAGGTTATAGAAAGACTTCCACTTGATTTTGTTATGAAAAATGACTTCGATTATAAAGTTTTAAATTTTCCCGTATTTTCTATTATCCTATGTTCAGGTTATGCTAAGGGCTTGTATGCGACCACTTCGGGGTCAAGTACACCACGTTACATCTAGGGGTACCCCTGGGTCGTGACAAGATACCTCAATGCATAATGGTCAGTATGCACTATGACCTTAGTAGCAATCAAGTAGAATCGAAATATCTCAAATGCAAAAATCACAGCAAGTAGTTCATGTTAAGTCATTGTGTAGTTCTTTTGATCCATATTTAGAACTTTGCTGGCATAATAAATAGAATGAAGAATCTTCTCTCACCTCTGTCCCAATACCACACCAAGTGCCACTCCACTCGCGTCACACGCCACTTCAAACGGTTGCCCCCAATTTGGTGAAATAATGATAGGTGCGAAATCTAACGCCCCTCAAAATGAAATAGGATAATTAGAGCTTCACATGTGTGTTAGTAGTTGATAAACTTGTATAAATGTATGAAAATGAGTTTATAGGTCAGTTTAGTTGAGTTTGAAGTCAAATGTCAAAGAGACGTTCGAAAACTAGTTGTTTGCGTGCTAGTGTGTTCTAGTGTGTCTTGCATGTTTTTATGTGTTTTTTGGAGTCTAAAACCAGTGGAGGTGACCCTAGTATCTTAATAAATTTTTTTAGGGTCAAAACGTTCGGGTACGACTCCCCGAGACCACCTTAAGGGTCCCCAAGGAGGACCCCAACACTTGGCCGAGCAAGCTGCCAAGGCAGCTTGAAAATGCTCATGGAGGGAGCATGTCTGCATCGCGGACTAGCTCCACTAAGGGCCAAATGTTTGGCCCGCGTCGCGGATGTGTCACAGACTCTTCTGTCTCAAAATTTAATTTCAAGAAACTTGCGGGAACACCTCCGCGTTGCGAACTTGTTTGCCGACGAAATCTGCGAAAATAAAACTCAAGTTTGACTTGTTTAAAAAGGTCCAACTAAGCGAGGGATAGTTTGGGTACTTTGGGGAATTATTATAATCGGTTATTCTACCTATTTTTAGGGTATTTTAATAGGTTAAAACCCCAAAATATAGAGTTGGACCTCATTATTTCTACATTGAACCTTCTCTCTCAAATAAATTTTCTCTCTAGAACTCCATGGAAGCCATTGATGAAGCTTCAAACTAGGGGATGGGTTCCTACTGATTTCTCTTCAAATTCCTAAGGAAATCAATCAGAAAGGTATGGGGATTTTATCTTTGATTCTCCTTTCAATCAAAGAACCAAATCAAAGTGATTTCAATGTTTATTAAAAACCCTAAAAACCCCAATTTCAATTCTAAGCTTGGGTTCTTGCATGAAAGTATTTCAAATGATGATTTATGTTAATATTGATGGTTTTAAGATAAAAAAACTCCATGAACCCTTGCATATTTTGAAATCCTAAATTTTGGGTCTAAAGTGGGTTTATTGATTATGAGCTAATAATGTGATATTAATGTGTAGATTGTTATGGGCTATTGATTGATGTATTGTTCTATATTGAATTATGAGGAATTGATGGTCAATTGTGTTATATTGGATGTTGGCCTTTAATGGGCAATTGTGACCTAAGGTCTATGATGATGATGAAGTTGTGAATAGATTATTGAATCTAGTACTTCACACATATATATATATATATATATATATATACATATATATGTTGTAGATGTTAGAATTGTGTGGTTGATCCCTTTGAAAGTGGGGAGGTGTTTACTTTATAAACATGTTGTGATCATGGCCTTGTAGGCAAAGTTGGATGATTGTTGTTTTGAGTAATGTTGATTATATGAAGGTAATGTGATATGATTTGAAATTGTGTATGGTCTAAGAGCATGAAATGTGACCTTGTGTAGAGACTTTATGTGTTATGCTTGGTTGTTGTCTTCTTTGAATGACTTATAATGAAGGTGAGGTTAGGATAGACTATGTTTACCTACTCTCACACCTAGTGAAGAATG